>CABHPP010137703.1:0-18797 GCA_902168425.1 Peromyscus attwateri | reverse complement strand
GCTTTCTGGGATTAAAGGCGTGTATCACCGTGCCTGACCGTTTCCAATGTGATCTTGAACTCACAGAGATCCAGAGGGATTTCTGTCTCTGGAATGCTAGGATTAAAGGCGTGTGCTACCACTGCCTATCCTCTATGTTTAATATTGTGGCTGTTCCGTCTCTGACCCCAGATAAGTTTATTAAGGTACACAATATTTTGGGGAACACAATACCACCACAGTGGTGAGCTGCCTGATATGGGCATTAGGAGAACAATTCAAGTCCTCTGGAAGAACAGCAAGTGCTTTTGACTTCTGCAGCATCCCTCCAGCCCTATTTAACACATTTTCATCTCTTCTTATCCCCTAAGAGGCAGCCCTCTGCCCTCTGCCTTTTACCCTGTATCCCATGCAGTGGTGCAGGTTGTACACAGTATTCCAAGCTAAAAGTTAATCTGTAGAATTTAGGGGGATATGCTATTTCAGAAAATAACTATACAATGTAGATGAGAGATTTTTGAAATTAATTTTTGGAGAATTTACAAAGTTCTCTGCAACATAGCTGTGTAGTCCATCTTGGAATCTCTTTCTGTCTAGGAAGTCATACAGTGGATCTATGTTTCTGCAGCAATTATGCTGGCTTGTAGTAGATAAATCATTGCTTAAATTCAACTTTGCCCTCTATGTAGTCACAGGAACAAGTAAGCCCTAGATTCAGATTCTCTATTTAATCACTAATTTGAAGTAGTCTAAGGCATATCATATACCCTCACACCTTGGTTTTCTCATCCCACATGACATTATTATGAGAATCAAAATATCTTCTGCAAATAGAATTAAAATTATCAGAGCTCCTATAACAACTTACAGTTATAAGTTAGATATATATATATATATAAATACTGGTGCAGCTAAGAAGTCCACAAACGGTCCAAAACTCCTGGAAGGCAATGGTCAAGATACAGACATTATAAAAGAAAACCAAAGACCAAAGATACAGAAACACCGCACTGTGTAGAGATTCTGGGAGCAGATGTAGGAAAGAGTCAATACCAGTGCTGATCCAATGCTGTTCAGTTCTCACTTCTTAAATGTCAGAGACCCAGAATATGGTATTTCTTGGGTTTTTGTTTGTTTTATAATTCCTGTTTTAAAATGTAACTACATGGCCATAATCTATAAACTAGGAACTTGACAAAGTTTCATTGGACCAAGAACACAGGAGGTTCTTGGTCTTCTGGGGAAAGAATTCAACAGCAGATGAAGGAGAGACACAAAACTTAGATTTGTATTACAGTTAGAGCAATCCAAGTATACTCTAGAGATATAAAAATGGAAACAGTTAGAGCCCTGAGTGATCCTGGGTTTGCTATTTTTATACAAAGCTTTTGTGTATATTTATAAAGTAAGGTGACATGTTCATAAGTTTGTGACTCTTTTTTCCCCATGACAAATTATGGAAAAACAGATCTCCCTTTGAGGGTTTTTTTCTTCCTGAGTTCCACTTAAAGGCCCACGAGAGAAGACCATCAAATGCTAATGATACTTTAATGAAGCCGGAGTCCTTTAAGGGTACCAACCTAGCTTTTCAAGAGACCTGTGTTCCAGCTCACAAAATCCTCCCCTTACCTTAGCTCCTTGGAGAATGGGAAGAACTTAGCTGCACCTTCAAGGATGTTGAACCATGGACTTGTATTTTTTTAACTGTCGTGAGAAACATATGGAGTTGTCTTGGTTACTCCGTGTCTAACTCCTTGCTTAACCAACCTAAATCAATGGGTAAAAACATTGGAACTCAAATAACATATGGGATCTTATTTAATAAGTTGTTATTTGGCAAACTATTCATTTGGAACCTTACGAGTAACACAACCCATAAATAGATAGTACATGTGCACCGCCCAGCATGCCTGGAAACACCCTAAGATCTTCTATTATGTTAGTCTGGGTTTTGACCTTGTAGATGCTGTAGGGAAGTGAATATATTTGATGAATGATTAAGCATAAACTTCAGTTATTCTGATACTAAAACCATCTCAATTTCAGAAAACTGTGAGATGCTTTGTTTCTTAGCACTTAATTGCATTCCTACTGAATTAAGATAAGAGCTCATTAATTTCAACATATGGCATAATGCTTTTATTTAGATTTAATAGAGTTACCATTGTTTCTTTGTATTCTTTTGTTTATCCATTGTTTCAGATGCCTGTTCCTAGATTGTTTTACAAAGCTGTATTTTAGACTGTGTGAGAACAGGTAACCTCAATGATAATCTTAACCAATATCTTAGAAACCAGAGAAATGAGGAAAGAATTTTTATGTGTCCACTGTAAAAGCTTACCCAAAGGAGATCTCTGCTCCTGAGATCTAAGGATGAGATGGAGAATCTATAATCAATGGCTCAATTCCATCTGTCCAAGTCTGACTGTCAAGTAGTTCTAAAAATACCATCTTAGAATGCCAGCAGTACATTTGAGGTTTTTAATAGCCTCCTTAGGAGGTGGCATTGATCATTATTACTATGTATTAAGCATCTTGATGGAAGAGTGAGATGCGAGGATAATGATTACAGGAATATAACAACGAATAGTCATTCTGGGGCATATTGGGGGGATACAGCCCTCAGTTACAAAACTGTTTTGTAAACTTTAAGTATCTATACAAGTACTCTTTTCCCAAAAACAGGTGTTTACAAAACCAATCTGTGGTACTATTACAAGGATTTAAGACAATGGAGAAAGTTTTCCTGCCTCTTTTACTCAAAGTGCTCATAAGCATGTGTTCTTCAACACACAACAGAACAGCATTGTCTGAAAACACTCAGGCATTGCATCTGCTATTCATGGGTACCTGCTCCATGATTGTCTTAGTCAGGGTTTCTATTGCTCTGGTAAAACACCAAGACCAAAATCAACTTGGGAAGGACAGGGTTTATTTCAGCTTACAACTCTGAGGTCACATTCCTTGCTGAGGAAAGTCAGGGCAGGAACTCAAGGTAAGAAGCTGGAAGCAGTAGCTGATGAGGAGGTCATGGAGGAGTGCTGCTCACTGGCTTGCCCCTTATGAGTTACTCAGCCTACCTCCTTATACAACCCAAGACCACCAGCTCAAGAGTGGCACCACTCACAGTGAGATTACCCCTCCCACATCCATTATCATCCAAGAAAATGCACCACAGGCTTGCTTATAGACCAATAAGATTGGGGCATTTTCTCAACTGAGATTCCTTCTTCCAAAACGATTTTAGCAAGAGTCAAGCTGATATAAAACTAGTAAGCACAATGCTTGACACTTTTAAATGTTTGTTGGTTTGGTGTTTTTTGTTGGTTTTTGTTTCTATTTTTGTTTTTTTTTTATTTTGTGGTGTGTGTGTGTGTGTGTGTGTGTGTGTGTGTGCGTGTGTGTGTGTGTGTGTGTGTGTGTGTGTTGTGCGTGTTCAAAATATTACTGCATGGAGATATTTCACCATCTTAAACAGGAAGGAAATTGAGGCTCAGATAGTTTAATAAATAATAAGATAATAAATGCTAAAACTGTGATTCAGACACATGCTTATTTTGACTCCAATATTTATGCTCTGTAATTCTTAGGTAAGTCAGGAAGTGATGAGTGAAAGAGACACGTTCAAAACAAAAATAATAAAAATAGCTACTATTTATTAATATGCCAGGCGCTGGGCTAGATACCATACCCAGGAGATTTAAATTCATCATCCTAAGAAGCAATTCAAAAGGGTCCATTCATCCCATCTTTTCCAGATGAATTCAAAGCTAACGTGGGTTCCATTCACCTTAGAGAATTTTAAGGTTCAAGGACATTGAACTGTGAGTACAAGAAAATATACTGCATAAGGTACAGCATTACTGGCCAGTTAGGTCTTGCTGATCTATACTACCTATTCCATTTACTATAGAATATTATAGTCTAAATAAAACCTCCAGGCCAGGTGGTGGTGGCCCATGGCTTTAATTCCAAGACTTGGGAGGCAGAGGCAGGAGGATCTCTAAGTTCGAGGCCAGCCTGGTCTACAGAGTGAGTTCCAGGACAGCCAGGGTCAGCCAGGGTTACACAGAGAAACCTTGTCTCAAAAAATAAAACAAAACAAAATAAAAACAAGAAAAGCTTTCAGACTAAGTAATTCATACCTTTTTTCTCTTAATTTATTTTTTCATTGATTTCAGTTTTATTTAGAAGTGAGTGTGCTTTATGGCTGCAGGAAACTTTCATAAACTTACCATTTATTCAGTTACTCTGTACTAGTTTTTGTTTATGTTATTGTTGTCCATGATTTGCCTCAAAGTCAGATTTTAAGGTTGCAAATCCATGTGCTCAGCTTGTGCCTCATCATTTAAACTTTCACAAAGAACCAAACCATGAAAGTAGATTTTTTTAAGCTCGAGAAAACTGTCTCACAAGTATAAACTGTTGTTCTGAAACATCTGAAGTCACAATGTGACCTAACTTAACAACTTCCACCCTGACCTTAAGAGAGGCCCAGGCAGCCCTTTGCATCCGTTCATTGCACAAGTGTCTACTGGGTGCTGCTACTCTCCAACTCCATGCTGGGGCCATTGACAGATAGTGAGAACTCAGAAACCCCTGCCTTCCAAGATCTACGCCAATTAATTAGTGAGCAATCACATGACACAAGATTTTATAATATTATCATAGCAAAATAAGTCAAAGTTAATACCAAACAACAAAACAAGCAGAATGCTCCAAGTTCCCTGCTAGTGGGGTTGTGGGTTGACAGGGGAAAAACAAAAACAAAAACAAAAACAAAAAAACAAAAAAACCTTCCTACATCTGAAGAGAACACGAAGGCACTGGCCAGGGAGGTTCTTGTAGAGGTTGTAAGACAATAAAAATCTTGTCCTGAAGTTTTTAATACAGGGAAACTCCAGGAAACATAGCTGGAAAGGGAGGGGAAGCCAGACACCCGAAGGCATTAGTCTCCCTAAACCCTGTCCTCTGGCCTCCATGTGGTGGCAGTTATTGAAAATTTCTGAGCAGGAGAGTGGCATAATTAAAGTAGTGCTTTTAAAAAGATTAATTTGGCAGGACAAGGCAGGATGGATTGGTGGGAAAAGATCAGAGCACAAAGCTGCTGCAATAACTCAGGCCTAGGGCGACCAGGTTCTGGACAGACATGGCAATAGCGACAGAGGGAAAGAAATAAACAGACAGGATGGCAAAAAGAAAGACCAGACACCCTGTGACTAGCGATGAGGACGTAAAGCGCACTCCCCTTGTGGATTGTGTACTTTACAATGAAGCATTATATACACTATTAAGAATAGTAAGTTCCATCATGGAAGATAACTTTACTTAATGCATCATTTATTTTGGCAAAATCTTCAGTTAAATTCCTGCATTTCAAGAGAAAATGAATACTCTTAAAACTAGCTGAGGCGAGAAGTTAAGCTTTGTTCTAACATAATATCTCTTAAATACTGTTGCAGGATGGTGAGATAAGTAGATGAGTTAAAAAAAAAAATTTAACCCAAACAGTGATGTTTCATTTACCTTCAGATTCCTGCTTCTTAGTTTACCTGTTGCTAAAGTTTCTACCAATTGACTTTTTACAACTGTGAATTAAGGGTAGAGTAGCTTATTTTTACAGATCCATTGATAAGGTATTCTACCCGACATGAGGGTTTCACAGTGCCTTCTTCTTGAGGTTAATTCAATTGTCTTCAAAATGTCTCAGTGTGACAATTATTTTACTTCTGCAGATAGGAAGCAAGAGCTCTAGGGAAGGTAAGTTAATGAGTTAGCTGAAGTAGTGAAGATTCGGGACTCTGGCTCTTCCATCCAAGCCCCACAGATCACATGAATAAAATAGACTAGAAAGCAAGGAGTATTAGCTCTAATTATCCGTGTTTAGTGGAAATGTTGTCAGGTCAATGGAACTTTCCTTTGACACTACACACAGGCAGAAAGCATGTGTAACTTCCGTGTTACCTGAGTACTGTTTTAATGCATTGGGTAGGACAAATGATATCTTCTAGTATTAATTCATTTCCCACTTAGCATTGTTAAAATATTTATGATTATAATAAAAATGCTAACATATTGTTATCCATTTTCCCCACCTTTGATATAAAAGCATGCTTCCATCCTCTTACAGAGGGGAATGTTGTCAAAGTTTGATGGTAATTTATGTTGTCAGTCCATTAAGTTGATTTTATGGCAGCCAACACAACTATTGTCCATTTATGAGAAACCCAAGGACCGCTCTGGGTCTCCACAAAGGCCGTTTGATACCTGCCCTTTCCTGCAGCTGACCTTGAGGGGAGTTGGGTATG
The DNA here is from genome assembly GCA_902168425.1 of Peromyscus attwateri. NCBI lineage: Eukaryota > Metazoa > Chordata > Mammalia > Rodentia > Cricetidae > Peromyscus > Peromyscus attwateri. Next base: position 12,510 of record CABHPP010137703.1, on the reverse strand, counting down.
GTAATTTATGGCGAACACCATCTAGGAAGACCCATTTGCAAGATTCACTGTCATTTAGTACTAAATGATCGGTGCTGAGTCCAAAGACAATCTCAGGTCCTGACAGAGCAATCCTGTAAAAAATATTACCCACCCACCCAGGTGTCTTTTCCAATTATCTGGAGTAGGAATTAATACTTTTAAAAGCTGCTAGTTTTTGAAAGGTTATTACAATTTATTCCAGCCGTTTCTTTTGCACATTATGATGAATTAGTTTATTACACCATTATTTTCCATGTCAGCTTTTTAGAAGATTGAACATAATGTAGACACATTAGTGTGAATGGCAAACATACTATTTTATAGCTGAGTCATATATTTCTTCGAGAAAAATGTGCTCAGTTTTTAATAACGGGTAATTTTATGTTTATGTTCCCTAATGCCGTTGTCAGGCATTATTTATTTCTGTTTGGTAAGAACCAGAGAAGTTTCTTTTCAAATGTTAATGGTGGTTTAGACAGGCTTCAGAGCCATACTAGGAATATATTACTTAAAAGCACAAAATATGAACTGGAAGTGTTTTTCCCTAAAAGCTAATATTTCCTAAGGTTTCTTGACACCGGTTAAATGTATAGCTACTTCTCCAGAGAGAATAATACTTTGATTTCAATGTTTGCCCTAAATGAGTGGGGGAGGAGAGATTTTTTAAGTTATTTTCTAAATCCTAATAACTTTCAAGTCTTCTTTTAAAACTAAATGCCTTCATCACAAATGATTTGTTATGTCATATAGTCATTTAGGAATACTCAGTAACCTATGGATAGTTTGTAAAGTGATATATTAAAATGTTGATAGAGATTTCTCTCCTTTAGACATTCTTCCCTGCTGTATATGTACTAAGATAGTAAGAATACATAATTTCTCATTTAATCAGATATTAAAAACATTCATTGTACTTTCACATGATAAGATTGATCAGAAATACTCCAAACAGTATCTAATACATGTTATATATTCATATAGCAGATAGATAGATATAGATATACAGATATTATAGATCTACATAAAGCAAATAATAACTTATTGATAATGGAGGAAGATTGGAAAAAACAAATGCATTCTGAATACAGTTAGCCTTTGAGAATTTCCTATAATAATATCATGTATTTTGATAATATCCCCCCTCCACTCCCCCCAACTCCTCCCACATATATTTTGAATACCATTATGGGGCAGACATTTTACAACAGGTGAGACATTTAAGACAACATTGTAAAGATTCAACCTTTTTATTTCTGACACGATTTTTTTTCTGTAGGTTTCTTTTTAAAGTCATACAACATCAAAAATTCGGGTCTTTTATAAACCGAGCTCATGAACAAATTTGGTTACATTTCAGTAGCTGTCATACTGCTTCCTCCAACCCAGTAAATGCTGCCAAAGGAAATTTTGTTTTCTCCTCAAACATATTTGTTTCTTCGGCAAATATTTTCCATTTTGCAATATTTATTTTACTGATATGACTGGAACAAATGTTAATTTTTGCAGTATTATGATTCAAAATGTTTCACAAATTTTCTCCAGTTGGGCCAGAATTTTATCTTGATGAAGTGATTGCCAGTATTTCAGGGGTGTTGGGGGTGGTGAGAGCAGGGTTTGGATGTTATGGAAATGTTCCACTGGAGAAGCACACCTGTGCCATTAGCACCCAGCGCTAGAAGGAAAAGTCACAAACATTCCACTAATCACCCTGTGTCTCCACCCCAGTCCAGTCTCCCAACAAGACACTGTCGATGAGTTCAGGTTGTCTTTTGAACTTTACAGTCATAAAACTGTGACTTCTTTTACTCAAGGTAAGGTGTTTGATACCACCCATATGCTGTGCTCTGTTCTCATGCCACTAAAAGTGAAATTCCAGCATCTTGTGAGGGAAAGCTAGAAAATGTTCTGTGTGGCCCAATCACAGACTCCCATGTAATAAAGGACACTTTGCCAGAGTGAGAGTAATGCCTGGCCAAATGTAAAATGGCTCCTATCACTGTTTACTGAAATTGAACAGCTGTGCATACATCCATCAAAATACACTGTTAAACTCACTAATCCACCTGACTGAATGACTGTTTATAAACTTTGAATATTGCATGCAATCCTAGCTCTATCAACTGGCTTGGGCCAAGTAATTCCCCTCCTCTAACCTTATTTTCCTCATCTGCTGTATGCAGAAAATTATATTCCCTACCTTACAAATCACTGAGGACAAAATAGCATGGTGAATGTGACGTGCTTCACAGGTTAAAAGCAGTCAACACAGTCTGCAAGTGATAGTGTTCCATTATGAGAGGTGTGTCATTCAGCTGAGTACTTCTAACTTCTACCTCAGGAGAGTAAAGTTTCTGTTCTCAGTATGAACAAGCAAGCACACATGCTTGGAAGTAAATTAGAACTTGACAAATTTTATTCTTCCTTTTACTTATTTTAATGCGGGGGTGGGGGTCCTCTTTGGGCCCCAAGACTTGAGTGTCTTCTACATATTACGCACTGGGCAAGACACGAGAACTCTATCACAAATAATCCAGACACTATCCCGGGAAACATGAAGCTATTGAATGAAATCCAGATAAACAAACGTAGCACCAAACATGCAGGGAATGTTCAGGCACCCTGGGATTGTACAGGAGATGGAGTTCACCCCAGGAAGGCTTCTTGGAGGAAGGGACAATTTGACAAATAGATACATAGGAATCAACAGATAAAGGAGGGGGAAGTAATGTACATAACAGGATGTACCATGCACAAGAAACAGCATTGGAAGGTAGACCTACCTTGTGTATGCTGGAAGCTTAGAAGACTAGAATAAGAAAAAAAAAATGGAAACACATCAAGAATCAAGAGCTAGGACAGTGTGGTGTCTGCATATCTGGAAATGTCAAACCCATTCATTTGAATAACTAATATGCCCCCATAAGGGTAATACTAAATAGCTATTAAAATAAATAATTAAACTAAAATAAAAAAGAGAGAATGTTGCAAAGTCAAGCAGTGACTGGTCTGTTAAGACTCATGTTCTGTACTTGGGACTTTATCAGGATAATTGGCAGTCATCAAATATCCTTACTTTATAATTGTTTTCTACTAATGCATAGTTGACAAATAAAATATATACATATACATGTGTGTGTATGTACAACATAAGGGTTTGATATACGAATTATAATGTGAAATAGAAAAATCAAGCTCCCTCAGAAAATTTGAAATTTATAACACATTACCATTTAATATAATCTTCCCCCTTCCTTCCATTCTCAGCCTTCCAGCTCCTGAAAACCACCATAATGCTTGTTGAAAAGCCATTGGATGGTTTTTAATTTAAGTGCCTTCATCAAATTTGTACATTAAAAAAGTCACTCTTGGCCTGGGGCTATAGCTCAGTTGGTAATATGCTTGCTTAGGATCCATGAGGTACTGAGCTTAATCTCAGCATGGCATACACCAGGTGTAGTTCGCCTGTCTTTAATCCGAGAACTTGGGAGTTGGAAGCAGGAAAGTCAGCAATTCAAGGGCATTCTTGGTGGCATGGTAAGTTTGAGGCCAGCCTGAGATGCATGAGATTCTGTCACAAAATTTTTAATTAATTAATTAATTAATTAAAAAATAAAGCCATTCTTGGTGCAAGATGATGATGAATTGGATAGAAATACAAAAAAAAAAAACTGGAATGGTTAGGAGATTGGAGCAGTAAGCCAAATAAAAGCTAACACGGGATTGAGTTTGAATCTTAGCAGTAGAAATACGGAGATGATGGATAGAGCACATCACACTCAGTGATCTAGAATGGTCCTGTAATCCAAATGTCATCTCTGAAGGAAAGAAAGCAAGGAAAGGAAGATAAGAGGGAGACGATGAGACAGGGAAAGATGTCTAAGTGCTGCACCTGTAGAAGCACTAAGGAACTGGCTAGGAATTCAGAAAAGAAGTCTTAGATGAAGACGTGACTCATTTAGCAAAGGCAGCAGTCAGGGGCATAGGGTAGGCGGCCAAAGCAGAACGCACTGTGGGAAGAGTCAGGCCCACAGTGAGAAAACCCATAAAGAGATACAGGTAGAAGAAAAAGAACCTCATAGGAGCCTGAGAAGCAACAGCATCAGGGTGGTGATGGGAAGCATGCTTAGCATGGTGACCAATGGAGAAAGACGTTTCACAAGAAACGGTTGAACAGCCAACAGTGTCAGCTGTTGCAACGTGGCGAAATCGTCTGGACACTGAGAGTGTAACCTCTGGACTTGACAACAAGATCTGTGGGAATTTTGAGAGTGAGAGGCCAGCATTAACCAAGCCCGGGTGCAAAGAAAAGAAAAGAAAAAAAAACTACAAGAGTCCAATTCCCGGGAAACAGGGTGACCCAACAGCACATTCTATAAACATAGTATTAAGATAATTACATGATTTTTCCACCTGTGAAAATACTCATTTTAAGCTTATCACAATACAATAATGTGTTGATTAGTTTGTCAACTTGACACAGACTAGACTATCCAGGGGAGAGGGGACCTCAACTGGAGAACTGCTTTCATCATATTGGCCTATAAGCAAGGGTGGGGTGCATTTTCTTGATTAATGATTGATATAAAAGGACTTAGCCCACATTTGGGGTGTCACTTTTGGGCAGGGGTCCTGGGTTATATAAGGTTATATAAGGTTATACAAGGCTGAGCAAGCCTTGGGGAGCAAGCCAGTAAGCAGTATTCCTTCATGGTCTTGTTTCAGCTCCTGCCTCCATGTTTTTCCCTCAGCTTTCATCCATGATGTATTGTAACATGGAAGGTTAAGCCAAGAAAAAAAAAAATCCCGTCCTTCTCGAAACTATTTTGGCTAGCATTTTACCACAGCCACGGAAAGCAAACTTGAATAGGTGTTAACATTACATTGGATCACAATGGGTTTTTCATCATTAAACAATTACTTTCCGGTACTTTTTTTAACGTTGAGAAAAGGCAAGGGTGAAGCATAGCGAAGAGAAATTCCTAACTGGAAAGAAGTTCATGCGCCTGCGTCTAGTCTGTGGAGTCAAACTCGGAGCAGACTGAGGGGGAGAGCCGGTGATTCATTACTGTGAGTGAAGAGGGGACGCGCTATAAATCAGAATCAGGAGCAGCATAGTCCTGTGCCCCTGCTCTCCTCCACTGCTGAAAATTAATTTTCCTCGGGATTTTTTTTTTTCCTGGCGGCTGTTATTTACTATCGTCCACTCAGACTAGCTCATTCATTTCTACAGGCAGTTCGCACTGGTGCACCAGGGTGAAACACAGCAGATTAGTTGAGGGGATTATAAGAACTCCCTGTGAAAACTCAGTCTCCACTTCAATCTCTAAGTGTTCGTCATTTCATTTCACACTAAGCCCAAGGCCAGTTTAGAATATGACATTTGTGTTTAAAAGAGATCCGAGGATGATCATGTTTGGGGAAGTCTCCTTTCAAGCGTGTTTAACATCACTTAGGTACATGATAGATTGGGTCCTTTGGGGAACTCTGCATCTCCCCATAATGGCTTGGTTGCTTGAGGGAAGGGCTAAGAAGCACTTGGCATGGCCTGGTCCATAGTAGAGTGATGTGTAATGCCTCTTACCCTGCCTCCCACTTCCCACATCACACCTATCCGCATCAGGATCAGCAGTTCTCAGGATGATCCAGACACTGGCATCAGGACCTTCACGGATTCTGGTCTCATTTAGAGGCAGGAGAATAACACCCTAATGGCATCCATTTGACAAAAGAGGGACAGTCAGAATCTGAAAAATTAGGTGTCTTGTCTAAGTGTTCATCTAGTAAGAACCAAGGAAGGGATTCGAATCCATCCATATTGTCCTGCAGTGGCTTAGTAGAACTGGATGAATGTGCTTGTGTGTTTTTCTTTTTCCTTTTGACTAGAGTCCACTGGTTTGGTTAATACACAGTCAATATTCTTGTCTTCTTTAATAGTACAACAAGCTTTACTTTTCTCACTTATTTTCTCCTTTCTGCTTTGTATTTATTTACATTCTATTATCTACAACTCTATGAGATACTTATAATCTGGGAACGGTTTGGGGGGAAAAGATACTTTATTAAGCCACAAGATAAAGTAGCCATCAAAATTTAGCATTTTAATAAAATATAACTAATAATAACTATATCGATGTTAAACAAAAGAGACACACTGCTACAAAATAATTGGCCTAAATTTGTTCCTTAAGGGGAAAAATGAGAGAGTTGAGAGTTAAGGGGACAGCAGGTGCCTGGGACGGGAGAAGAGGGTGTGGTAGTTGTGGAGGACACCTGTGAGGTGATACTTGGCAGAGGAAATCAAGGAATCCACGCCTATCCCTACGTGAAGTGGACTTCAGGAAGACGATACATGCCCAGTAAGGATCTGAAGCAGGAATGTCAACCTGCTGAGTGTTGCTACCCCCACCTTCCCCAAAAAGGGGAGCAGTGGTGTGGGTTAGAGAAGGGTTAAAGAAAGGATTAACAGCCAGAGACTAAATCAGATGTAATGGCACAGGATGATCATGTCAGCCACTCAGTCTTTGGCCAAGTATAGTCAGCAAGTCATATTTACAATTTGCCTTGCTTTGACACATCCTAGCCACATTTTTCCAGCTCATTCCTTCTTGAAGTTTCCCTTCAGTTACAAAAAGTAACTGGAGGACTTGATCCGAAACCAAGATGAGCTGGATAAGAAAACAAGCGTGCTCCACTTCACCCCCTACCCTCCTGCCTCCTGAGGCAGGCAGCAATAATTGATCACAGATTTCTCTTGTCACACTGTAAAAGGTCAGAGCTGAGCAAGAGATGCACCGTCCCAGACATAACATTTAACACTTGGATTTCACCATCCCCTTCTGCCTCCCAGCTGTTTATTGAAAGTACCATCCAAAAGCTAATGTCTCAGCATCTGGATTTGTCTATGCATCTGTCCACCACCTGTCTAACCTCCCTGAAATCATGCTTGCTCCCCAATGAATGGCCCCTGACATTTCATTCATTCAGTGCCCATGAATCTCCTAAATAACTCTCTCTATTTCCTCTTAGCCACTTAGAACATGATATGGTTGCAAATTAATCTTAGCCTTTCTGGATCTTAGTTTACTCATCTGTAAAATGGGTCTGGTTCTGCTCAGGCTGGAGGATTGCTTGGAGTACTAGGGAGGCACTAACCATTTGCAAAGCAGTTATTGATGAATTATTGATATGACCAAATAAAAGTTCAAAGGAGTGGACTCAAGGAATTTGAAGCAGAAAAAATGAGTGACAGGCATTTAAATTTGGAACTAAGCCAATAGTTTTAGCTTCTGTGTTACCTACCTGGGTGTGAAAGAGTTAATCAGATCTACATAAAGCAAAGCATGACAGACCAGAACCAAACCTTAATCCATCCACCAAAATGCCATGATGGAATCTGTCTAGTTGTAAATACAAGTATGAAAATAATCCACAGGCAAACTCAGCCATGTAAGGAAATGGAATTTTTCAGTGGATGGGTGGGAAAGAAGAATATATCAATGGAAATGTAGAAACAGACATTTGGAGTGCTTGGAAGTGTAATCAATTCAGATAGAACATTTTGATAGTCCAACCTATTGTTACTTAATGGTGTTGCTGAACACCATTCAGTTCGTTATGTATAAATGACAGACTTGAGGCTGGGACCTGACACTTCCTCACCAATATGAAACATACCAGAACATATGCTCCAGCTACTCTAAGGAAATGTAAACCCAGGGATGGAGCCTACTATCTCGGCAGCCGTGGCCACATTATGACTGTTAAGTAAGTGCGCTGGGGCAAGGAGGAGATATTTGAAAGAACAAGTCAACTATAGCTCCTGGAATATTCCAGCAGATGTGCAGGATCCCAAACACTGGCCAGGGCAGAAGGACAAGGTTTCAGCTTATCAGAGTCAGGAGGGATGGAAAAACTATGCAGCACCGGCTGAGCTGGTGTTAGATGGCTACGGCAGGGGCTGGCCATGCAGCTCAGTCGATAGAATGATTGCCTAGCAAACACCAAGTCCTAGTGTTGAGTTCCGGCACTGATTAAAGCACCTGGTGGCACATACCTGTAATTCCAGCACTCAGGAAGTGGAATCAGAAAGATCAGAATCCCATGTCATCTTCCAGCTGCATAGCGAATTTAAGGCCAGACTGGGATACATGAGACTGTGTCTCAAGAAGAAGGAAAGAGAGATAGGTATACCATAGCTAATGGAAAGCAGCTAAGGTGGGGAGGCTATTAGGCAGAGCCTCAGAGTCAGCTGAACTGGACACCAGTGAGTTACAGCAACACAGAAGCTTGGCTAGCACAGCTCACAGCACAGGGTGAAATGTGTAGCGGCCAAGACGGTGATGCTGAGTTGCTGTGCCTGTCTCTGCTGCGATGGGAACTGACTGGTCAAGGAGCAGGCTACGAGGATAGCTCCTACACAGGGAGAATGGACCAGGAACGGAAGAGGTATATAAAGGTGGAGAACAACCTTGCTGACCCCGGACCCCCAAGCACTCTCTGTAAATCCACCCTTGCCTCTGGATTTCTCTGAGCTGCAAGATGAAATCCTGAAGAGAACGATGGGAAAAGTCAATCTGGAAATTGCCTGAGGGTTTCAGATTCCTCCTTCTTCATAAAAACTAGTATGAGTTCGGCTCAGGTAGCAATAGACTTATTCCTAATTACCTAAGATTTTACCTGTAACAGGATTTCAGACAAGAATGAGGTCTTCAAAACTTAAAATTCTGAAGCCAAACCTTCATCCAAATTTAAGAATTAAGTGTTAATAAGGAGGAAGTGTGTGTGTGTGTGTGTGTGTGTGTGTGTGTGTGTGTGTGTGTGTTTGCATGCACGTGGTGCTGGGTATTGACCCCAAGAGCTCACACATGGTAGGCAAGTGACCTACCTCTTGAGCCACATCCCAGTCCCAGCTAGTGAATCTTTAACAGGATATGTGTTTAGCATGTTATGTTCTGTATGGATAAACAGGATGAATGAAACACAGAATATGCTCACAAAGATTGAATGTTAAAAAAATAGAAAACTGTGTGCTAATATTGAGACTTGATGCTGAAACTGTATTTTGAATAAATTAAGAAATGTACATTTGAAATTTCCAGCCCCGGAGAACAGGATACATGATTGTGCTAAGTGCACTGGATTAGGAAAATGTGACCTTATAATAAACGCTGGCAAAAGAGCTTATGTTACCCTCTTTTAATTTACGGTTGGAGAAATGTTGACATAATTTTCTACATTTTTGCATAATTTGATTGTATCTTCTTTAAAAGGAGCTTTGAATGCATTGGAACTTAGAGGGCAAATGTGTATTCAGAAACAAGTGTTTGTTCAGCCACGATTGCCTTCGGGAGAAAGGCTGGGCCGGTTCACTGAGGCAACTGGAATCCTACCCACCAGAAAGCTAATCAACAAGATGGCTAGTTACATTTATGAGTATTTCTTTTAGAGGCATTTAGTTTCCATCCTGCAGATGGTAGCTGCAGTCCATTAGCTTTGAGCCAAGCTTTCCAGAGTCCTATTGTACTTAGCAAGATTGCTATTGCCACAACACAATTATTCCAAATTCAGCCCGAGTCAGCGGGCCTAAAACAAAGCTATGTCATAACAATTTAATCCCAGCTCACCTTCCCTAATGCTGGCTAAACAATCAAACACCTGCTGGATTTTGTTCCACGTAATGAGAACATCTGAGCAACAAAGATCAAAGAACGCTGACATTTGATCTGAAAGCGAACACAGTGGAACCCCGTCATAGAAAGGATTGCTATTATGAGGTTTCAGACATCTACTCTATGGATTAAATCATGGGGCCAAAATAAACAATACCAAAAATCCTTCCTTGATATCGTCAGTGAGTAAAGCGTGTATCATTCCTCCAGCAGCAAGATATGTAGGCACTTCATTGACCAAAATCAGCTTGGTTTTAAACAACTTTTAAAAAATGGCCTTTTGTAATTTTTAGAGGCAAAACAATAAGTGCTTTCAGTTTTCTTATTCATGATTTAAACAGGCAATTACAACATGAGGCGAAGGGCATTAAGGATGTTTGGATTCTTAGTTACGTTGGCATTTCCACTTTCAAAAAAAAGCAAAATATTTTGAGCTGTGAAAAATGCCCAAGACCTTTTTCGTATTGTAATTCGTACAAGACATCTCGGTTGTCCCTTCTAGGTTCTTCTCTGTCATGTTTATAGTGAATGAACAAGTATGACCAAAATTATTCTTTCAGGGTTCTGTTGTAGTTACTAGAGACATCTCCTAGACCTCGGTAGTCTTCCTTTGCATTCTCTCTCTCTCTCTCTCTCTCTCTCTCTCTCTCTCTCTCTCCCTCCCTTTCTTCCCTCTTCCTTCTATCCCTTCTTTTCTCCCTCCCTTTTTCTCCTTCACTCCCCTCTATTCAGGATCTCATAGCACTGGATAGCTTGGTGTTCACTGTGTAGACCAGGCTGGCCTCAAACTCACACAGATTCACTTACCTCTGCCATACACATATGCACATATATGCACACACACTCACACACACACACACACACACACACACACACACACACACACACACACACCAGTGCTGGTATTAAAGGCCTGTGCCACCACTCCTAGAACCCCACATTTCTCGTGAGTGAAAACAGCCCAGGACTATTTCATGCAGTCTGTTGAACTCCAAGTATAGGAGCTTTCTTGGGGGGCTCTTCCCTGCAGACTGTGTTTGTGTGCTCACTTGTGTATTAAATAACTACTTGTTTTGATGTATTTAGTCAAAACAGCAGCTGGATCTCACATATTTACTTATGAGATGGCCTTCTTAGAAAGATGTTAAGTCACCCTGAGCAAGTCCTTCTATGCTGTGCACAACAGGGGGTTAGGAGGGCTGAAGTGTGTCCTTTATGTTGATGGTGATAAGCATGGAGGCCATGTGACACCTACAATAGTAAAAATACCACAGGATTCACCAATAATGGCACAGGTTCAAACATGCTCCACAGGGTCTTCCAAGCAGATCATTGTATTGAAAATATTATTAAATCAACTCTGTTTATTGATTTAGTAATCAAACGACTAGTTTTCAGTAAAAATTCTTGATAACAGCCAAGAAAAATGTAATTGGCCATTTTCTGTTCCTTGTAGATCACAAATTGTCGTATCTAAAAGTAATACTAGCCAAAGGTGTCCAAATATCTTTTCAGCACGGACAGTCTCATTATACCTTTATTTCTGGAATGCTGATCTAAACAAAGAAGAGGAGTTGTACCTCAAGACTGCCTCTTTTTACTACTAACAGCTTCCTAAATCTGGATCCCATAGATGATGTGGATTTACCACGATTTGGGACAGTGGTTTAATTCACTCAGGACAGCCTCTGAGCAATTGATAAAATTAAACTTTAGCAAGATGTGATGGTGCTTGCCTATACTCCCAGCCTTGGAGACACAGACAAATGAAAATCTCAGAAAGTTTAAGGCCAGCCTGATCTAACTCTTAAGTACCAGGTCAGCCATAGTCATGTAGCAAAACAAAATTAAACTTTGAAGTAGAGCATGATGGCTCATACCTGTCATCCCAGCCTGTGGTTAGGGGTAGTGGTGGCAGAGCATGGCCACCTGTAATCCCAACATGTGGATGGGGGCAGGGTGGTAAGAGGATTGTTGTAATTTCTAGGACAGCTTGGGCTACAGTGTGAAACCCTGTCTAAAAAAACAATTACCTGTTTCTACATGTGTATTAAGCTTTTTACATATGATTTTAGAAGTTATACCTCAGACTCTAAAACATCTCTTAGCCAAGCATGGCAGCTCACATCTATAATCCAAGCTCTTGGAAGGCTGAGGCAGGACAATTGAATGAGTTGAAGCCACACCAGGCTGTAATATGACAGACTCTGCCTTCTAAAATACGTTTTTGGAGAATTTCCTGACCTAAGAATTTGTTTCTAGAAAAGTGACTTTAGGCTATGTAGAACTGAAATTAAAACTGAAACATCCTAAGGATATGTGTGTACTTTTTCTTACATAATGATTTTATGCATTGGGATAAAAGTGGGTACATTTGCCACAATACAGCTACATTGTGACAACATATTAAATATACTAGAGAGGTGGCAGAGCTATTAGGGATTAGCCACAGGGCCTCATCCTTGTTAGGCAAGCGTTCTAACACTGAGCCGTATCCCAGCCAGGTCGAGTATTCCTTATGTGAAATGCTTGGAATCAGATTGGGATTTCAGGGCCGTTTTCATTTGGGAATACTTGCATATTATAATGAGATATATATAATCCATCTGTTTTGTTATCCACAAAGTTAGGTGGTAATTTTGCATATTAAATATTTTAGGCAAGCTTAAAACTTTTATTGTGCATATTTTTCCACTAAGGCATCATGCTGTCACTCAGAATGGCTTGGGTTTTAGAATATTCTGGATTGTGGATTTCTGAATTAGGGTACTCAGCCTGTAGAAGTTGATTTATCAGTTACCTAGCAATTTAGAATGAGCAG
>CABHPP010137702.1:0-26341 GCA_902168425.1 Peromyscus attwateri | reverse complement strand
CCCCAAGCACGTTCTTCACGGCCGGAGCTCTCGAATGTGTCCTTCCTTCCCGTCCTCAGGCCGTGTCCAAGGCCTCCTCTAAAATGTTACTTCTAAATGTTACTTCCCGAAAACGAAATGAAATGAAGCACCTGAATTTATGTAGCTTCAAGAATGGAGCCAGCTGAATACAAGTGGCATGCACTTGTAATCTCAGCGCTTGTGAGGCTGAGGCAGGAGGATTGCAGTGAGTTGGAGGCCACTGAAAGAGTAAGCCCGTACCAAAAAAACCAAACAAACACACACACCCATTTTGTTGTTGTTGTTGTTGTTGTTTGGGGTTTTTGTTGTTGTTTGTTTTTCGAGACAGGGTTTCTCTCTGTAACAGCCCTGGCTGTCCTGGAACTCACTTTGTAGACCAGGTTGGCCTCGAACTCGCTGAGATCTGCCTGCCTCTGCTTCCTGAGTGCGGGGATTAAAAGAGTGCACCACCACCACCCGACTAAAACACCTTTTTTAGACTAAATTAAAAATTGACCTGTGGCACAGACTTGTATTCCCAGCTGCTCAGAAGGCTGAGGCAGAAAGATCCCAAATAAAAGGCCTGCCTGGGCAGCTTCACAGAATAGGTCTCAAAACATAAACTGAAAAAAAAGAGTCTGGAAACAGCTCGGTGATAGAGTGCTCGTTTAACATGAATAAGTGTTTTAATAAGAAGGACAACAGAAAGAATGAGCAATCCTTGTTTGGAGTAGTGCTACATGATTGTCATCCCAGCACTGGGAAGGCTGAAGCAGGAAGAATCAGAAGTCTGAGGCCAGCCTGGGCTACATGCCCTGTCTCCAAATACATAAATAAACAACAAATAATGAGAGTAATTTCTTAATTTAACATATCCTTAACCAAAATCGCCATCAAACTCCCTATTGGCACCATCCCAGCTACTATATCTAAATATGAAATTATAACTGATGCAACTAGAATTTAATGTTCTAGCAAATCCTGGTTTAGTTAGAGTATTTATTTTAAGATTATCCTGAGTTAAGTAAAGGAAATCCAGACCTCCATTTATTCAGTAATATTAATCAAAATGCTAAACTATGTACTAGGTATTCTAAGTACTGTGTGGATCAATTCATGAACAAAATAAAAGTTGAATAGACATAAAACCAGCATTTAAGTATTTTGATAATAAATATTTTATTTAAAAACCAATTATATTTATATATTATCAGGGCGGGGAAATAGATTGTAAAAGGATGAGGCTTAGAGGTGTATTTTTAATAGAATATTCAAAACAGGCCCCACTGAAAAGCGCAAACTTAAAGGAGATGGAGGAGTAAACCACATGAATTTGTGAAAGAAAATTTCCAAGCAGATCAGCCAGTACTTAGCCCCAAGAGAGGAGCCTGCTTAGTGTACTCAGGTCACCGAAAGAGGCCAAGATATCTTTTGAGACTCAGGAGAGTAGTAGGCTATAAGACAGGGTGATGTGAAGGATTTTGTAGGGGCTGGAGAGGTAACTCAGTGGCTAAGAGCACTTGCTGCTTTTCCAGAGGACCTGAGTTTGATTCCCAGCACCCACCTACAAAGCAGCTAAAAACTGTCTTTAACTCTAGTTCTGGGGTGGGGATCTGTTGCTCTCCATTGCATGCACATGGTACACAGACGTCCATGCAGGCAACATCCATACACTAAAATAAAAATAGTCAAGTAAACCAAGGCCTTGTGGACTAGTATTATAAGGATATTAGTGTTTACTAAGTAAAATAGGTGTGGTAGTTTGAATAAAAAGAGCCCCATAGGCTCATAGGGACTGGCACTATTAGGAAGTGTGGTTTTGTGGTCTTTTGGGAGTGGGTGTGGCATTGTGTCACTGGAGGTGGGCTTTGGGGTCTCAGAATGCTCAAGCCAGGCCTGGTGTGTCTAATTCTCTTCCTGCTGCCTGCCGATCTGGATGTATTAACTCTCACCTCCATCTCCAGTACCATGTCTGCCTGCATGCCGTCATGCTTCTCACAATGATGATAATGGACTAAACCTCTGAAACTGTAAGCCAGTCTCAAAATGTTTTCTTTTGTAAGAGTTGCTATGGTCATGGTGTCTCTTCACAGCAATAGAAACCCTAACTAGGACAATAGGGAAACAATGAGAAGAGAGATGTACACCATCATATTTTAATAGGATCACTCCAGCTACTAGAAAAAAAAGACCGAAAGTGAGAGAATCTGTAGGAGACCCCTGTAATACCACAGACAGGAGATGAAAGTGACTTGGGTATGGATGATCACAGTGGATGTGGTGACAAGTGGTCAGATGTAGGGTTATTCTTTAACAGGTGAACCCACAGGATTTCCACACAGATTAAATATGGAATGTGAGAGAAGTCAAGAATAACTTCAAGATCATTGTCCTGAAGGATGAAAGTTGCCACAAACTGAGATGGAAAACATTCTGAGCAGAATAGGTTTCATGAAAAAGGAAATCAATCAGGAGCATGTTAACTTCCAAAATCTTGACAAAATAAAGAAAAACTCAGTTTTTGCACAATTGTGGAGAGTAAGTCATTTTCAGCTACTAGCAGTTCATACAGTGTTGCTGGATCCTAATGGCTCCCTCAGGGGAGAGGGTGAGAAGGCACAGTGTCAACAACACAGACATTGGGAGTCAGTTGAAGGCAAACAGCAAATGCGTTTATTCAATAACAGGGAAAGCCTTATATACCCTCCTCCTAGTACCCAAGCTGTGTCCCAATCTGGTGGCATTATGTGGTCGTCCCTCATTGTCTGGGCATGATCAGGAACTCTGACAGCAACCAGGAACTCTGACTGTGCCTGATGCTAGGCCCTCAGTCAGACTCCACATGATCAGGAACTCTGACAGCACCTATTGCTAGGCCCTCGGGCAGACTCCAGGTTGGCTCATAAGGAAGTACATTATGTGCATGCCTTGGCAATTGGTTTGAGCCAATTTCCTCAACCCTATGGGCCTGTCCTACTACAATACAGGGACTATTTTACACTAAAAATCTCATATGCTACTTGTTTTCATTTCTTTCCTATAACAAACAGCAGCCTGAGAGACGATCTACATACAGTCATCCAGAAAAAGAATTTTAATTGATCACTAATGCTCCAGTTCTCAACAGGTCAAGGAATGGGGAACTTATCATTATTACCAGAAAACTGACTACACATGGTACATTGTGTTTTTATGAACACTGGCAACACTGGATTAGTTTAAAAAAAAAACATTGCAGTAAAAATGGAAGCAAGGACAGAAGAATGTGAATAATATACTCCACTTGTTTGTCTTCACTGTTGTTGACACAAATGTCCTGCCCAAGGGAAGGGAGAGGAAAAGGGACAGTTGTTGGCAATTTGTCCTGAAACTCACTTCCAGCCAACTGAGAATTTCCAGCTGCCAAATATCAGGTATGTTTACAGTTGAGGGATTTTTTTTTTTTAAATCACAGTAGCACGGAACTGAAGAAACCTTGTCTGTGCTTCCTTCCACTCCCTTCAGTTCTGTGTAAGTCGCACGTAGCTGTCAGATGGGTTGGCGGCTGCCTTCCAAGCTTCACTTTTTCTGTATTCCCACCTTCACCAATTTACTCCTCCAAGAGCCTCCACTTGGTCCTCCCCACCCCATAATTCTGTATTTGACTCCAAGAGAGATAAATGAAATTACCACAAGCTGGTTAGGGAGGAGCTGCCTTCTCTCTTTACCTCACCCCACCCCTAGGCACAGTGCAATTACCTATCTGCTTGGCATGTGTCTTCCCCATGCTGCTCTTGCCCATTTCCCACAGATGTTCCAAACCTTGACTCCCTCTCTCTCGGGAGATGCACTCCCATGTTACTTAGGCAATAAGATAAAGACTACAGATCCTGTACCTTTGCAGTTTCGTTCTCCTCTTCCCTTCAGCTGCCTTCCTTACCCTCTTCCTACTTCTCTTATTGATTTGACTATTACAGTCATCCCTCCATGTCCATGGATGACTGATTTCAATATTTCCCCTAGATACCAAAATCTTCAAATGCTCAATCCCTTGTATAATGAGTTTGGAGGCATATGCCTGTAATCCCAGCACTGGGAGTCTGAGGCAGAAGGATCAAGAGTTTAAGGCCAGCCTGGGCAAGACCCAGTCAATCAGTCCATCAATCAATCAAATTGCATATAACCTGCACATATCTTCCAGAATACTTTGAATCACCTATGTATTATTCATACTGTTTGATACAATGTAAATTCCTTACAGATACTATCCTATTATGAGCTAAGATCAAGAAAAAAGTCTACACAAGTTCGGGTCTGACACAATTTTTTCCTGAAAATACTCAACCTGAGGTTGGTTGACTTTGCACATGCAGGGCCTGTAGATATGGAGCATGAACTGCACTCTTGTGTGCCTCCGTTTTGCCAGGCACTGTTCTAGATTTTAGAGGCAGTAGAGAGCCTGCCTTCTTGAAAGCGTATATTCCAAGTAGAGAAACTAGACAATGAGCAAATGAGTGATGTAATCATAAATACTGGAGTGAGAGGACAGCAGTTAAGTAAACCTAACTGCAGAGTTTCTGTTTTAGACAAGGAGACCAGAGGAGGCCTCTGAGGAATAAAGGGATGAAGAGGTCAAACCTCTGGGTGAAGGGCCTGACTTGTGTTTGGCATTTTAAAAAAGTGGAAAGGACTTGGAGCTGTGTGAAGATGAAGGAGACAGGTAAGAGCCAGAAGATGTAATGAAGCAAGGGCCTGGAGCATCTAGGACAATTTAATGATCCAATTGTCCTTCCCAGACACTTCATCTTTACAACTTTACTTTTTAATACATTTTAACTTATGCATAGCAATTGTACATACTTATGGGTACAATATATATTTCATCATACATATACAGTGTCTAATGATCAAATGAGAGTAACTGGCACATCTCCCCCTCAGACATTTACCATTTCTTTGTGCTAGAAACATTCAAAATCTCTCTATAATGAAATACGCGATTAGTTGTTGTCAACCATAGCTACTTTACAGGTCCCTTGGCCTGTAAACTTACCTTGTACTTTTCCTGCATGCTCCTCACTTAGCAGTATTCAAAGACCAGGAGACGGGGCTGAAGTTTGTATTCCCTGTTTTAAGTGTGCCACTTAGTCTATATGGCAAGGCTTCTATGCATCCCTGAAGTTCCTAAATGTGACTCTTGAAAGTGCTATTTGATGTTTCTCAAGAGGAACTAACCTCTACATTCCATGCCGCCATGTCGTAGCACATGACACATGACAGAAAAAAGCTCACATCTAACTAGATTCAATGGCAAGAAATACTTACACACTTCTGCAGCTTCAGCCCTAACATTGTGCCTATGGCACAGTGGGTACTCATAAATGCAAAAGTGGTAGGACTTAACAAATCTCTCTCCCTCCCTTCCTGTCCCTCGCTGTCTGCCTCCTAGGTATATTGACTCTTTTGACTTTTGCCTTGGGCAGGTCTTCTTGCATCTTCTCCTCCAATCATTCTCTAATCCAGTGGTTCTCAACCTTCCTAATGCTTGCAACCCTTTAATACAGTTCCTCATGATGTGTTGACCCCCAACCAAAGAATTATTTTCATTGCTACTTCATAACTATAAGTTTGCTACTGTTATGAATCGTAATGTAAATATTTTTGGAGACAGAGTTTTGCCAAAGGGGTCATGATCCACGTGTTGAAAAACACTGCTCTAATGTGTCATGAGTAGCAAACTACAGGCCATATCTGCTCTCCACCTGTTTTTATATTGCTTATGGAGCAAAAGATGATTTTTTTTGTTTTCTGATTTGTTTGTTTGCAGTACTAGAGACTGAACCTAGGAAAATACCCCTGAACTATATCTCCAGGGTTCTTCTTCCTTTTTATATTTTATTTTGACACAGATCTTGTTAAATTGCCCTGAGTGGTCTTGAACTTACAATCCTCCTGTGTCTACTTCCCAAGTTGTTGGGATTTTAAGCCTGTGGCACCAGCCCAGTCCACACCCCCTCAAACAATGTTTTTTGTGTTTTTAAATCATGAGGGAGGGAATCCAAAGATCTGTGCCATATTAAAAGGGCATAAAGATTTCAGTCTGTAAGTAATATTTTATCGGAACACAGCCACACATTTATTAATATACAGTCTGGGACTGCTTTCAGGGCAGAACAACAGAGTCCAGCACCTGTGACAAAACCTGTATGGCCTGCAAGGCTTTAAATATTTATTGTCTGGTATTGAGAAGTGGCCTATAGTCCCAGCTCTTCTGGTGACTGGGGCAAAAGGATGGCTTCAGCCCAAAGCTTTGGGCCACAAAAATATACAATTTGTGTGTGTGTGTGTGTGTGTGTGTGTGTGTGTGTGTGTGTGTGTACCCAGCAGCAGGAATGATCTTTTCAATGCCCATGTAATCATGTTGCTCTCGGACTTAAAACCTTTCCATCCTGTGGCTAGGGTACAGGTGGGGCAGGGCTGAAGGATGAAGGTACCAAGTGAGTAGACGTGGAGGCCTTCTGCCACATTCTGTGGTTGTAAGGCTAAACGATACTCCTTAACATGACCTCTGAGCCCTTGTGTGATCCCCTTCTTCCCCGCCTACAAGGCTGTCAGGATAAGAGAGAAGTACAGTATGTGAGCCTCCTCACTGTTATGACAAAGTACTCAAAATTGGTAACCTAGAGGGGCAGGTATGATGCTCTAGAGACATGTCTGTAATACTGATTCTCTTTTACCGGACTAAACTGTGAATGTAATGGCATTGGCAAGTTGTAGAATATGGAGTTCTTAAGTTTATCCTCTGTCACCAGTTCTCTCTGCATGCCCTCACACTCCTCATCCAATCTGCTTCTCATCTGAGCCCTCCACTGAACCAGCTCTTGCTGGTGTGACCAGGAATCTCTAATTCACGGAGGGAACAAGCATGTCCTGTCCCCATTGCCCTTGACCCTCCTGGAGGCAGCGTGTGGCTGTTGCTCCTCCCGTCTCCCCTGTACACACTTTTCCTCTGACTTTTAAGGCTATTCTTTTCCTTCTATCTCTGACTGCTTCTTCTCTGGGCCCTTTGAAGCCCTTCTGTTCTTCATTGGTCTTTGCATGTTGAAGGCAATTGACTCTCAATCCTACCACTTCCTCATTTCACTGACCATTCTCTTCGTACACTGTTAACTAGACTGTTAAACCTTATCTACACAAGCATCAGATTTTTGTATTCCCAACTCTGGACTGCTCTGAGCTCTAGAACCGGGCTATTTTTTAAATATGAAAGTTGCTAGCTACACTACAAAGAACTTCTCTTTTCCTGTGCTAAGGATAGACCCCAAATCCTCCTTCATGTCAAGGCCATCCTCTGCCTTTGAGCTACATCTAACCCCCTACATAGAGCTATTGACTACTTGAAATGTGACTAGTAGAACAGAGAGACTAAAGTTTTAAAAGATTTTCTCTCTCTCTCTCTCTCTCTCTCTCTCTCTCTCTCTCTCTCTCTCTCTCTGTGTGTGTGTGTGTGTGTGTGTGTGTGTGTAAATGAGTACAGATGCCTACAAAGGCCAGAGGTGTCAGATCCCTCTGGAGTGGGAGTTACAGGCAGTCATGAGCCATCTAACATGGGTGTTGGGAATCGATCCCACGCATTCTGGAAAAGCATCTCTCCAGTCCTTGAATGCTTATATTTTAATTAAATTAAAGTTAAATGGCCATGTGTGTGTGATAACTAAAACACACACAGCTAGACAGTTGGTGGAGAATGCTTCTGTCATCACAGTGCTAGCTGTCTGTGTTTCATCATATTCAGATGCCTGCTTGATCACTTTCTCTTGCAAACTTGGCATGTCTAACATCAAACCCACACTTTTTCTCTCCCATCCTTATCCTCTCCTATTTCCTGTCGCAGTAAATGGCACCATATTCATTTCCTCAAACCAAACCCTAAGAATCATGCTTGAATAACATGTCTATCTCCTAAACAGCTTAAATCCCCTTCATCTACTACCACACCACACTGTTGAAACTACTGTCATCTTCCATAGATCTGATCAGCAGATAGCCTTGATGAAAGTCCGTCCTCAGTTTTTCCTCCAAATCCTTGTGTGTCTGTCTGTGCCTGCCCTCTAGCCTAATTGCATACCACAATCCTCTCCCTCTCTGAGACTCAGCCACGCCATCTTTTCTCAGTCTCCTTTGCCTGCCACGCTTCCTCTAGCACATGCTATACCCAAGTCTAAAGACTCATCTTCGTACTCTGTATTGCCATGGAGTATTCAGAAACTCAGTCTTGTGTCACAAGTGGTCTCCAGGCAGTTGCTGTCTCTCACCTAAGACTGTAAGCCATAGGTTCAAAAAAAAATTTTTTTTTGCTTATCCTCATGTAACATAAATTCTTCAGCACCTAAAACAGAGCTCATGATATAATAATATGAAGGATGAATGAGCAAAACAATGTCAAATTAGTTATTTGTCTTCAGCTTGTGAGGTTCAGATCAATGTTTTATACATTTCCCAGTTCTATGGCCATAGATATATTATGACCCCAAATAGTTAATTCATTAAGCCTGTAAGAAGGTCTCATTGAATAAAATCTGTGGGGCCTAAACTCATTCCTGGAACACAATCCTAAAATGCTTCCTGTTCTGATGATGGTCAATAGTGTCATCATCCATAGAGAACTTTATTTATAATTATTATGCAGCATTTGAAAAGGAAGGAAGTCTACATGATGAGGTTTGAGAAAGAAGTAAAGGTTTCACTGTTGACAAGTGAAAGCAGTCTAGTCTAAAACACCCAGGCACTGCTAGTGCCACGGCCTCCCAAAGGCCCCCTGGCCACCAACTGCAGTTTCCATTCTCCCTGGTGCGACGACATTTCATTCCACTGTGAGAAATGCACATGAGGGTTTTTTCTCCCCATCTCTGTTGAAATATACATCAAATCAGAATGAACTCTGTGGTAGTCATTGTGAAGCCTTCTTTAAAGTTTGTGTGTCATGGCAGGAGTTATTCATGCTTTCTTTTTTCAAGAATGCTGCCAAGAATGCTTGGCTTGTGTTGTGTGTTTGAAGGCTTCCCAGCCCGTAGCACTGTTGGAAGGTGGTGGAATCTTTAGGAGGTGAGACATAATAGAAGTGGGGTTATTGAGGCATGCCATGAACAGGATATTAGGACCAGCCTCTCTTCTGCTTTGCTCCCTGGTTAGCAGGAGGTGAACAGCTTCCTCGGCAACAGGCTTCAGCCATGCTGTGCTGCCTTAACATAGGCCCAAAAGCAATGGGGCCTATCAGCTGTGGAGTAAGACCTGCAAAATTGCAAGCCTAAACTTTCCTCCCTCTTAAAGATGTATTCGTTGATTGTTATGTGACTGTATGTGTGTCTGTATGAGTTTATGTGTACCATGTGCATGCAGTGCCCCAGGAGGCCAAAGGAGACCAGAGGGCCTTAGAGTCGGTGGAACAGGAGTTACAGGCAGTTGCAAGCCACCTGATATGGGTACTGGGAACGGAACCCAGGTCCACTGTAAGAGTACCAAGAGCTCTTAACCACCAAGCCATCCCTCCAGCCCAGACTTTACTTCTTTTCAATAGATTATATCAGGTATAGTATCACATGACTGAAGATAATGCCTATGAAAAATACACTGATTTTATGGTAGGTAGGCAAAGTTCTTTCTATTCCTGTGGGTGCAGCACACAATATTTTATTACCTGTTGTGTGCACTGTATGAGTTTTCTCCAAACAGATAAAGAAAAATACTTAGAAAGGGCAAAACTAATGAGGTGGTTTTGGGGAAGCAAACATGGGGCTTCTTGGAAATTGGACATAGAGCATCACACATGCTAGGTGAGAATTCTACCACTGAGCTTTATACCAAGCCCAGATGGATTTCTATATGTCACCAAAACTTCATTTATGGAGACTCCACAACTGACCTGTAATAACCCTTAGGTGTAACATTCAAGTTAGCTATTCATTGATAGGTGAGAGCATCCCATCTTGTTAATTAAGGAAATGTAACATTTCTAAACATCTTGAATAAACTCAGACTTTATTGCCGCTGTAGTTAAAACTCATGGAAACATTAGGAAGGTGCACAAAAAAGGAAACAGAAGACAAAAGAACCAAAATATGGGGCAAAGTATTTGTTTCAAAAGATTTTTCAGTTCAAACTAGTGAGTTCCCAAATTATAACCACCAAGCATCTTTTTCTTAATTTATATTCTAAGAATGTTTAATATATTGATTTGTAGTAGAATATAAATCCATTCTCAGACATTTTCACATTTACTTCATCTACTAGAATGATTATGAAATTGAAAAATTTAAATTAGACATAATTCATTAAATTAAATATTTTAACTAAAATATATTTATATGTGTTACAGAGGACAAGTTCTACCTACCCCTTTAAATATGTTTGCCAAAATGCTTTAATTTGCACATCTTTCAGTGACTGCTATTGAATGTCTACTACGATCTATGTGCTGTCACATCTATATGAAATCAGGTATGCTTATAGAGTTGAAGATACTCCTTAAAGAAACCCATGTGAAGAGACTACTATAATCCTATGATAACAGTGAAATTCATGTTTATATTCTCATTTTATGAATAAGGGACTGGAGCCAAAGAAACATAAAATACTTTGTCTGCTGTTTTAGAGTAGGCACGTTCAGAAGCTGGAGATTGAGCTTGGATGCCTTGGATCCAGAATCTTCATCCTTCATCACTATGCCATTGTTCTTCTCCCAACACAGTCCAGTCCTTCCGTGCCTCTCTCCTGAGTGCCACCAGGCCAAGGGCCTGTCAGTAGGAACACAATAAGGATGATTCAAAGCATGTGTAGTCTAGGAGAGGAAGCTCTACCTGCGAGTGTATGAATGAAATCAAATATGTAAGCTCTCTGGTCAAAGTCACACAGAAAATAGTCACCTAATTTCCTGAACTTGCCATTGTGAAACACTCAGGAAAACCCTCATAGGGCAGAGAATTGACAAGCAGAGACTTAAAAAAAAAAAAAAAAAGAACTACCATAAAGTTTACACTAAAAAAAGAAGAAATTTTGTTTTGACTAAATTTATAAACAGGCACAGTGGTGTGCACCTGTAGCCCCAGCCTCTTGGGAGGCTGAGTTGGTAGTATCACTTAAGTCTGGGAATTTTCAGACCAGCCTGACCACAAGTGAGACCCCTATCTCAAGTGAATTACAAACAGATAAACCAGGTTTCACTGAGTTCACATAGAAATATGATATGTACAAAGTTCCTAGGAGAATTTATGTACTAGAGAGATGTTGTTGTTTTTTTGTTCTCTTTTTGGGAACCCACCACCCAGCTCCCAAATAAATCACACATGGAGGCTTATTCTTAATTATAAATGCTCGGCCTTAGATTGGCTTATTTCTAGCCAGCTTTACTTTACCTTTGGCCTCCTGACTTTTTCCATTCTCTTACTTCTGTTTCTCTTACTCTTACTCCATGTCTTGCTGTATAGCTGGGTGGCTGGCCCCTGGAGTCCTCCTCCTTCTCTTGTTCCTAGATCTCTCCTCTCCCAGATTTCTCCTTCTATATAGTCTCTCTGCCTGCCAGCCCCACCTATCCTTTCTCCTGCCTTGCTATTGACCATTGAGTTCTTTATTAGGCCATCCAGTGTTTTAGACAGGCAAAGTATCACAGCTTCACGGAGTTAAACAAATGCAACATAAACAAAAGTAACACAGCTTAAAATAATGTTCTACAACAGAAAGGAGAGAATAGTGGGCAGAAATAGCTATAACTAGGTTTATCCTTTGTAGCATATTTAGTGCATGTCACACATACATTCAGTCCCTCCATGAATGTTTATTCATAAATGTTAACCTTCATTAACCCTAAAGGGAAAGACTATGGTCTGTATTTTACTAAAGCTTAGAGATGCTGACTTATTTATTTATTCCACAAACACTTCTAAAGAATTTACCTTGTTTGGACTAGGTACAATTCAAAGCTCTAGAGAAATGGTGGAGGAAAAGACTGATAAGGATTTGCCCTGCTTATGAAAACTATGTACTCTAATTGGGATGATCAGATAATAAGTAAATAAGAGCAATACTCAAAGAAATGCAAAATAAGATGACATCATAGAGACTGGGGCTGGGTAGGTTGGAAATAGTGGTCAGGAAAGTCCCATCTAAGAGATGACATTTAAACTGATATCTGGATGATAAAGACTACCTTCAGAAGACCTAGACAAGGAGAACATCACAGGGGGACAGCAAGTGCAGAGATGCTGGGAGAGGTGATATTGGCATATTTGATGAGCAAACGCAAACCCAGATTGTCTAGGGCAGAGAGCTCGCCTCTGAGCCATAGCGCTAATAAACAGCAGAGCTGAACTCAAATCCACATCTGCCCAAGATGAAAACCCAGACTCCACATCATGCAACACTGCCCAAAGAAACAGGAAGAAAGCTCTGCATGCTGTTATCGTGGAATGTGTGTTTAAATTAACATGAGAACATGCAAAGATCACTGGAATTAAAAATTAAAGTGGAAGAAACTCTGGTGAGGAGAAAGGCTTCCTCTAAGAACATAAGCAGCCGAGTAAAGAATGGTGTTGTACCAACAGCATAAAATGCATCTTCATCTAACTTTGATGTTAATCTCATTCCATTCACATTTCTTATCTTACACTGGAATCCCTTGCAAGGATGCAGGAATGTAGGAGCGATGCTTCAGCTTAGAAGTTTAGATAAGCTTCCTGCCAAAAATGCTTGTACTTCTCCCAGGTATGAGGAGAGAGCCATTCAGCCTGAAGAGTCCATGTTTCTCATGGCTCCAAGGGATGCATGGTCAGCAGGCAGGAGCCACCTGGGCCAGAAGTTTTACCAGAGACACAGGAAATCTGCTAATCAGATTGTGATTAAATGGTATATGTGTGAGAAGGTGGCAAATTCAGACAGCAGTTGCTGGTGAGATAGTAATCATAAGGTACGTGGCAGATGACCAAACCATGGGCAGGGCAGGCTCTAGTTGCCAGACAAGATGTCATAAACAAGAAAGGCAGAAACCTTAGGGAAACGTGACACCACAGATGAGTCCAAGAGAGACACGATGTTCTGACATCTAGCTGGATCAAATGAGTCCATTTTAACGCAGATCAGCCTGAATATAACTGGGCACCTTGTTCCCAGGAGATGTGATTTTTGTCTTAAAGAACCAGAACTTTCCCTGTATCTAGGAGGAAGATATTATACTCAGCTAGGAAAGGAAATTAATCCAATTTCCCTCTGCTGCTTGTTTACATACTGGAAAATGCTTTTCTAGAGAATAACGCTACAGTCTGAACCTGAAATGTCTCCCAAATGCCTACATATCAAGGGCTTGGACTCTGGAGTGATACTATTCGGAGGTGATGGAATGTTTCAGAGTGGAGCCAATTAACATAGGCCACTGGCAACATGCCCTGCAAAAAAAACATTGTGGATGCCTGTTTTTGTCTCTCTTTTTACTTCCTGGATACCGTGAAGTGAGCAACTCTCTCCATCACACATTCTCATCAAAATATCCACCACAGGCCCAAAGCAGCCTGGGGCCAACCTGGACAGAAATCTCCAAAGCTGAGATGAAATGAGCCTTCTCTCTTCAGGTTGATGAGCTCAGGTTGGTGTGTTCCTCCCGCATAATATGTGGGTGGCTGGAGCACACATGTCCCCTGATATCTTCAGAGGCAGCTTCTCAAAAGAACAAGGGAATTATAAACCATATTATTTCTTAACATGGTCAGGGAAAACTCCTGAATGTTGATTTTTAGGTTCATGCCAGACCCTGAAATGGCTCAGAATCTTGTTAAATCCTCATAGTATTTCTGATTTACAGGTAATGAGTTTGAACTTAAATAAGGACCTTGTCCAAGATCATATATTAATTGAGAAGTTGTGGCAGGTTGATTATCCTGACACATAAACATGTGGACTTTGTTTTGATTATCTTTATTGAGGTCTAACTTATACACCATATAATCCATATATTTTAGGGTATACTTCTTAGTTTGAGCAAATATATAAACCCTTGAAAATACCACAAAATAAAGCTACGTGACATTTCTGTTATATTTGTGTACCTTCACATCTATCATCCCTACCCTGGACATGAGTGATCTGCTTTCTGGCACTAGACAGTGTTTGCCTGTCCTAGAATGTCATGTAAGTAGTACCATTCAGCGTTCACTCCTTTACATGTGGCTTCTGCTCAACATATGTAGTTGTTGTCTTCTTGGTATTATTATAATTTGACAAACCTTTCACATAACCTAAGTGAGCACAAAATTGAGCATCCCCTCCTCGAAGAGAGATTCCGGATCACTTTTAGACATAATTTTTAAAGTGATAATAAAATGAAATCTTACTTATGCAGAGCAAAGTTCTGTTTACATCTTCCATTGTCTGTTTTAAAACTTGTGAGTTCCATCTCCATATTATTTATTTTCCTCTCCATTTATTGTGGTATAACCAACAAAGCTATATATAAGATGGACAACATGATGTGTTGGCCTACATATAGATAGTAAAACTATTACCATGATCTACTTATTTAATGCATTTACCCCAACACATAGCTATTGTTTGTGTGTGTTTGGCAATGACATTGAAGAGCTATGTACCAGGCTTTTTCTTTGGGGGGCTGCCACCCAGTTCCCAAATCATGACACGGAGACTTATTATTGGTTTTGAATGCTCGTTCTTAGCTCAGCTCTTAATTTAATCTGTTTCTCTTTAGCTATGTTTTGCCTTGGGCCTTTTTATCTTTCTTTCTTCCTCTTTGTATATCTTAGTTTCCTGATGTCTCCATGTCCAGCTGGTGGCTGCCTGGCTTCTGGCCCCAGTTGTGTCCCTCCCTTCTCCCTCATCCTTCCCGCCTCCTCCTTTCTCCAGCCTAGATCTCTCCTCCAGCTTATTCTTTCTGCCTGACAGAGCCTCCTATCCCTCTCCTGCCTCGTTATTAGCCGCCTAGCT
The DNA here is from genome assembly GCA_902168425.1 of Peromyscus attwateri. Classification (NCBI taxonomy): domain Eukaryota; kingdom Metazoa; phylum Chordata; class Mammalia; order Rodentia; family Cricetidae; genus Peromyscus; species Peromyscus attwateri. Next base: position 11,380 of record CABHPP010137702.1, on the reverse strand, counting down.
ATTGGCTGTTCAGCTTTTTATTAGACCAATCAGGTGCCTTAGGCAGGCAAGGTGAACCAAATGTAAAACATCCTTACATCATTAATTGAATACAGCATAAACAAATGTAACACATCTTTACACAATTAAAGTAATATTCCACAGCATAAACAAATGTAACACATCTTTACACAATTAAAGTAATATTCCACTGCATAAACAAATGTAACACATCTTTACACAGTTAAAGCAATATTCCACTGCATAAACAAATGAAACACACCTTTACATCGTTAAAGTAATATTCCACAGCATAAACAAATGTAACACATCTTTACAAAGTTAAATATTCCACAGCAGATCTACTCTTTGAGCAAACATCATATAATTTGTTTTGGGGGACTTGTTTGTTTGTTTGATTGATTCAGGGTCTCATTATATAGTCCTAGTTGGTGTAGAACTTGCCATGTACACAAGGCTTGCTTTGAACTCATGGAGTCCAGGTGGTATTTTCTATTGATTTGTGATAAACATCTTTGTACTCTGTACTTACTGGTCATTTATGTTTCCTTTCTTGAAGTCTTCAGCCCACCTGTGAGTTGTAAAAATTTTTAAACATAGTTTGAAAATGTCCTTTGGTGCACATACGTTTTGAGATTTTTTTTTTTTTTTTTTTTGGTTTTTTCGAAACAGGGTTTCTTTGTGTAGCTTTGCGCCTTTCCTGGAACTCGCTTTGTAGACCAGGCTGGCCTCGAACTCATGGAGATCTGCCTGCTTCTGCCTCCCGAGTGCTGGGATTAAAGGCGTGCACCACCACCACCCCCCGGCTGAGAATTTTTTTTTTGTTGTTAAGGTGTTTTGTCTTTTCATTTTTTTCATACAAGTTGAAAATCTGAAATCTGAAGTACTTCAGAATTCAAAACTTTTTGGTACTGATTTCCAGCAGTAGAAAATTCCACACCTGACCTCTTGTAACAAGTCACAGTCAAACCATAAGTGAACTAAAAATATAAAAATAACTTTCAGGCTCTGAGTATGAAATGTATATGAGACATAATGAATTTCATATGTAGACTTGAATCCCATATCCAAGATATCTCATTGTGCACATTTAAACATTCTCAGATTTTTTTTAAAAAATCTGCAACTCGCCGGGTGGTGGTGGTGCACGCCTTTAATCCCAGCACTCGGGAGGCAGAGGCCAGCCTGGGCTACAGAGTGAGTTCCAGGAAAGGCACAAAACTACACAGAGAAACCCTGTCTCGAAAAACAAAAAACAAAAACAAAAACAACAAAAAATCTGCAACTCAAAACACTTAGGGGTTTCAGATAAGGATACTAACTTGTTGTGTCTTTCCAAAACTCTTGATTTTATGAAATAGACAGCTGTCTTTTTCCCCATTTAGTTAACGTGGCCTCTTTCCATACTGTCCCATTGGTTTCCATATCTTGTAATAATCACTTTCCACTCCTTGCAAAACTCTCCTCACCTCTACTGTCCAGCCCCATGAACTGAAGCCAGGTCTCCAGCCCCAAACTCCTCTTTCTTAGCTCAGAAGGGACCCCTCTCCTGTGCTCTGTCATGGCTCTCCCTCGTGATGCCATAGTCTAGAAATTGCACCCAGGTAAGAGCATACTCACTCCTGAAGCATTCCAATCCCATACAGTGTTTTGCCAAATTCCAGGAAGAAGTTCCTCATCCAGTTTGTCCAGTTTTCTGCTTGTTTACAGCAAGAAGGCAACTCCAGTTCCAATTACTCCATCTTGGCCTATCGTAAGTGCAGGCTTCTGCTCCCAAACCTCAGCTCTAGTGCCCTCTGATGCTGGGAGGAACCCCCAAGACGCCCCCATCAGCTGCAGTGGCAGCAGCAGTAGCAGCAGACGCAAGGACTAACCAAGAGTGTGACTTGGTTAGCCTGCTCACGACTGCAAGTTTCCAAGTGTGTCATGAAGATGCATTCAACGCCCATCCCTCAAAAGGGTCTTACCGTTTTTGAACATTATGAGGACTGGGAGAGGTTTCTTATGGTCAGTTTATCTGGTTCTTTATATGGCCACAATTGTCCACTAAAGTTCATGAACTGGCAGATTTCTTCTCCTATATTCAAGGCTGTCAAAAGTCTTAGGTCACCATAAAAAGGGTAATAAATCACTATGTCCTAAAATGGGCCCAAGTACATTGTGTGGATCTAAATGTCCCAATGAGGACACATATCACGTGCAACTATGAAGAAGCATCTTCCTGGACTTCAGGTTAACTAGCAGAACCTGTTGACCCAAATGACAGCCTGGGTCCTCCCAGACACAAGGTTGGCATGAGCAGAGGCCTTGTAGCAGTATCGGCCAGGTTAGCACAATCTCCTCTGGGGATGAATGTGTTTGGTTTAGAGTGAGACAGTATTTGCAAGCAGCCTGTGAGAATGGGAGATGAAGATGGGCTGGTGGGAAGTTAAGCTGTGAACCCAAAACTGGTTTAACCTAAAGATGACGAGAAGTGTTTGCCAGTCTTGGTGGACAGTGGTAAGTCAAGTGGCTCCTTCAGATAATGCCAGATACCTAACTAAGAACTTTAAGTAAGTCTGAGAGTACATCTTCAAGGGAAGAGAATGTACAGGCCAATAACCAGAAGGAAATTTTCAACACACCAAGAAGACAGAACAAAAAAGGTCATGAGAAAAATGCCTGAAAAAACTATATTCAAGCTGGGCTTGGTGATGCTCACTTACTGTGCCAAACATTTGAGAGGCTGAGGCAGGAGGATTACTTGAGCCCAGGAGTACCCTGGGCACAATAGCAAGAGTCTCTCTTTCTTATATTGAATATATAATACATACTTTCTTAGAGACTTCACTTAACTTCACTTTGCATTTCTTTTAATGGTTTTCACATTTTGTCTTCTATACAGTTTTTCATTTAAGTATAGGCAATACTGAAATATCTTCTAGCATAATAGTAATCACATTTTAATTAACCCACACTAAGACAAATGGAAAGTAAGCAAAATCAAGGGCCTTCACTTGTGGAGAGGAAAATGAGATCATAGTGAGTCGGGTGCATGCATAATGAGTTCATTAGCATGAAGTGTTGCCAAGTGCAGAGGAGACTGCTTTCATCACCAGGAGTCAGGACAGGCCTTCTGGAAGCGGTGGTGAGGTAGGATTCTAATCTTAACCCCAACACCACTCACCCTTGTATGCTTTCCTTCCCTGTGGCAATGAACTGGGTGCACATGAGAGACGTCCCCCCGTGGTGATGTCGCCTTGTGTCCTGGTGGGACCAGTCTCATCACGGAAGCCCTTTAAAAGTGCGGTTTACCCCTGCTGGTGGTAGAGGGAGTCACAGAAACTCCGTGTGAAGAGGACTGTAAAGTGCCACAAATTCTCCATTGCTGAGACAGAGAGGGCCCCTGAGAACACCCCCCGGGGCAATGTCTACTAGGGATACATAGCCCCAGTTTCTATAACCACTTGGAACTCACTTGGAGAGCCTGGAGGAGATTGGAATCCAATTCTTCTCAAGAATGCCAGGTTACCACACGTTCCGGCTAACACCTCGACTTCTACCTGTAAAACTCTAAGCAGAGAGCCCAGCTGAGCCTCCTCAGCCTCTGATCTCCTTAGGTGGAGGCATTAAGTGGCTGTTCACGTGCTTTAACATAATGCTTGAGACTTAACAAAGTATAACACTCAGTTTGGGAAATGGGAAAATAAAAAGGAAAAAAAAGAAGAAGAAGAACATGGCAGCTCTTCTTCATCCAAGGTGACGTAGCATGCTGTACCCTCTGAGGGAAGAAAGGCTGGAACTCAGGAGGCAGAAGACAGACGAGTCAAGAGAGCTGCTCCCCAAAGCCCTTTAGTTTAGGCATTAAACTCCCCAGGGAAGACAGAACCCTATGACCTAATTACTTTAGGGGAGTGAAACGGTCTCTCTGTGTAGCCCTTGGCTGTCCTAGAACTCACTGTGTAGACGAGACTGGCTTTGAACTCACAGGGATCTTCCTGATGGGACTGAACCTCTTAAGGCCTCTCCCCTCAACACTGTTTCATTGGTAACTAAATCTCAGCATGAGTTTGGGAGAGACTGTACATTCAAACCACGGAAGCCACTGTGTCCCCAGTAATTTGTTATGCAACAACTGAAAGTGATACAGGTGACATTTGAACTGTCCTTTGAGGGTTGGATAGGATTTCAGCATCTAAGGAGAAAGGGCACTCTCCAGGCAGCGGATAGAGCATGCCCAGATGAAGAGTTGGAGTCCCTAGGCATATTCAAACAGTGCTGACTGACCGTTTCTAGGTTTCTCTAAGAGTTACGGGTTTGAAGTAAGTTCACAAGGACCTGGAATATCACCAAAAGGAGTCTGGCTTTTCCCCAGACTATCATGAAGAAAAGTTGATATTAAAGATTTTCAAGCAGGCTGGGCAACAGTGGCACACGCCTTTAATCTCAGCACTCAGGAGGCAGAGGCAGTCGGATCTCTGTGAGTTCCAGGCCAGCCTGCTTCTCTACAAAGTGAGTTCCACGACAGCCAAGACTATTACACAGAGAAATCCTGTTTCAGGGGGAAAAAAAAAGAGGAGATTTTTTTCAAGCAGAAGAATCCACAGTAAGAGCTGTTTGTGAGAAGAGTCGGCTGTCATTAGATTTAGGATTTGGAGTCAGACACACAGAGACAGGAAGATTAATTAGAATATTTTCTCAGCCGCCCAGTCATCGGAAGACTGGGAAGAAGGGTCTGTTGTGTCCCATCAGACCACCTGTGACTTGAGGTGTCATACACTAGTCTTTCAGTTGATGGCCCAGGTTTTCTCTAGGACTCCCATTGTCCCATAGAGTACAAAGCAAGTGTAGACAGAGTTCTCCTCAACCAGTAGGAATATGTGTTGAATGAATGTCTGTCCTCTCTCCCTCAGAAGGACTGTTCTGGAAGGCATTCTCTATCCTTCCTTCATGATCCCCATGAGATCACATCTCCACGCCCCAAGTAATTTGTCACCACCGTAATGTGTCCTGATGCTGGCTTTTCTGCCTTCTGTCTCTCCTCTCCCTCCCTTCTATTCCCTGTTATCCAAACCCTGGAATCCGCCTCTGCTTGGGGAGAAATCTGTATTAATCATTGCAGGCAAGAGGATCCACCCCAGGCTAGTGTGAATGAGTGAGTGGATAGAAGCACAGCACAGACAGACCGCACAGGAGATAATACAGAAAGAAGAGCCTAAGAGGACACTAAGGTTTCAAACACAGCCTGTGCAGTGATATCCACGATATTTACGATGCTAATCACAGAAGCATGTGCCATACTTGTGATGGGTAATCTTCATTGTAACTTGACTGGGTTTAGAATCACCACGTAAACAGACCTCTCTCTGGGTGTGTCTATGAGGGTATTTACAGAAAGGTTTAACCGAGGAGGGAAAAATACACCATGAATGTGGGTAGCACCATGCCATGGCCTTGGATCTGAGACCGAGTATGAAGGGTATCGGGAGCCGAGCACTAGCATCCATCTCTCTGCTTTCTGCTTAGGGATGTGATGTGACCAGCCGCCTCTCCCTCCGCTGCCTTCTCAACATGGTGGACCATACCTGGAAACTGGGAGTCGAAATCAATCTTTCTTCCTTCATTTGCTTATGTCAGGAAGATAAGTAACTAATAGAATAATCGTTGATTCCTATTTGATGCCTACTATCCCCCGTCCTTTGTCATAAACTATTAAGTTATAGTTGTCAATGACTATTTGTGTACAGAACAAGGAGCACAAAAAATAGCTATTTTGTTTAAATATATTATTTTTAGAATTTCATACATGCATAAAATGTATTTTGGCAGTATCCCCCATCCCTCCCTCTAATTCTTCCCAGCTCTACCTCTCAACCCATCCCAATTTGTACCCTCTTTTTTTATTATAGCCCACTGATTACAATTTATGCTGCCCACTTTTTCATAAGTGTGGGGCCATTCACTGGAAGGTGGTCAACTTATTCTCGATCCCCTAGAAGTCATCAACTGGCTCCTCGGCTGGAAGGAGGGGCTTGTGAGCCCCTCCCCCTGTGCCACAATGTGAACTGGCTTGATGAGCAGATCGAGTGCAGGCAACCACAGCTGCTCTGAGTTTGTGAGTGCATCAGGTCTGTCCTGTCCAGCAGACACTCACTCCAGTCATCCCCAGCCTCTGGCTCTTACAATCTTTCTGTCCCATCTTCTGAGATGGCCCCCTTTGGAGGTAGGGAGTAGATACAGACGTCCCATTTGTGCTGAGCTGAGTGCTCTGCAGACACTATGCTCTCCTCTTTGACAAGTTAGAAGTTTCTGTATTAACCATTGTTCATTGCACAAAAGAAACCCCTCTGGGCCGGCGGTAGTGGCTCACACCTTTAATCCCAGCATTAGAGAGGCAGAGGCAAGCGGATCTCTGATATTGAGGCCAGCCTGGTCTACAGAGTGAGTTCCAGGACAGGCACCAAAACTACACAGAGAAACCCTGTCTCGAAAACAAACAAACTTCTCTGATGAGGTCCAAGAGCTGCATTAATCTTTGGATATCAAGATCATAATTTAGAAGGCAGTTTGATACTATATCCATATAGCAGAATAATAATTATAGGTTCATCCCTGGAACCTGTGAACTTCCCAACCTTGGGTTCTTGGCCAGATTTTCAGTACCAGGCATGTATTTCCTCCTATAAAGCAGGACTTAAATCCAATCAGAGAGCCATTGACTGTCCCTATAATATTCATGCCATTATTGTACCCCTGGGCATATCTTGTCCTACTGGTCATTATGGTGAATCACGGGGTTCACAGTTGGATGAGACTGTTGGTGGATTTTGTTGTTGTTGTTGTTGTTGTTGTTCCAGCTGCCTGCAGAGTGCCTTCTGGTACTCTGAGAGCTGGGTAGCAGCAAGGAGGCTTCCTAGTGAGTAACAACTTGATTTCTCCATGTCCTATGGCCAAAGTGTGCAATGTCTTTAGCAATAGGGCCTAACCTTCATGTTCTAGTGGACAACCAATAACAATGGCAGTAGCTGTATTGTTTGGGGTTGTATCCAGGATACTCTTGACCTACAACTACAGAGGAATATCCCATACTTGAGACTGGGCTTTTTATCTGGCAACGTATGGATTCTGGGAGGAGCACTATCCTCTGTGTAGGGCACCATCAATTGAACTCTACATTTTTAAACATTTTATTTCTTTTATGTGGATGGATGTTTTACTTACATCTATGTAGATTCACCATGGGTATGTTGGGTACTCATGGATGTCAGAAGAGGGTATCAGACCCCTTGAATCTGGAGTTACAGATAGTTATAAGCCATCATGTAGGTGCTGGGAACTGAAACCAGTTCCTTTACAAGAGCAACCAGTGTTTTAAACCACTCCAGCCCCCATATGGTTTTCCCAAACATCCTTAGTGTTATTTACCCCTCTTCCTACCCCTTCCTCCACCCTACTCTCCCGTCCCTCCCCCATTATTCCCTCCCCCCATATCACCTGTGCCGACTCTCCCCCTCCCTCAAGCTCTTTTTCCCCTCCCCACCAGTGCCCCTTTCTAGTTCCCAGGATTGTACAGTTACTCTGAGTTAAACACACAGATCGAGGATCCCCATGTAAGTGAGAACATGAAGCTTTTGTCTTCCTGGGTCTAGGTTACCTCACTCAGCATGATGTTTTCCAGACTTATCAACTTACCTGCAAATTTCATTTTTCTTTACAGCTCAATAAAATTCCATTGCAAAAAAGGTACCACATTGTCATTATCCATCAGCAGTTGATAGACATCTTTGATCCACAGCTCTTAAAACATCTCATACTCACGTAGACCTAATAGAGATTTGTGTTTGGTGGTCACATCACCACTCAGTCTTCTTCCCAGAGGCACCCATGTCACATGCCTGCTGAGATTCCACACAACTAATGTGCCCAGAAACCAAGTGCTCAGAGTCTACTAGAAAGCCAAGCTTCTTTTCTTGTAGAGACATGCATGGTCTAGTCTATACGCACCTCTGCACAACAGCACAAGAACAGAACCGTGTGTTTTCTGAGACTGCAACAGCACTACAGCATCATGATAAAATTCATAGTACCAAAACGAAAACAGATCCAGGACCCAAGATTCCAAAAGGCAGAGCTGAAAATGAGGCCTCAGACCTGTCCAAGCTGCTAGCCGACTGAAAACTGTCATGACCACGCAGTGTCCCAAGCAGTAAGGGCTTTGGTTACTGGCTGCTTGTGGATTAGCAAGCACATCTACAATACATTTATTTTGTACTATGTACTATGTACATGTAATAAAATGGCTACATTTTATTAAATTCTCACAGCTCCGAGAAGTAGTTTTATCTCCATTTTGCAGAGGGGAAAACAAGTAAACAATAACAACAACAAAATCCAAAGTTTTACAAAGTAAAGCAATCTGAGCTGAGTACGTAGAGGAGCTGTAATTAAAACCAAGTCTAATTAGTTCCAAATCCCACTGTTTCCTACTTTTTAATCCTGACCTACTTGGGGGCTCACAGCTGAAGAACAATGGGCATTGTAGCCCAGGTCAGCATTCCTCCTTTGGGGGTCAGCAGCCCTATTCTCTGACCCTTGTGATAGCATGCTTGTTTACCCAAAGAACAGCCGTGTGTTTGGCGGCAGTCCTGTGGATCGATACCAAGGTAACTATAAAACAAGAGCACACAGTGTGACGTTGCCTCCCAGCTCCACCCATGTATTACGTTTCCTAAGATGACTCATCCTGTCTGGTCCTCACCCTTGTGCCAACCTGACAACCATCCTGAAGGATTTCATTTGCCCTGAGTTGTATCTGCTTCCACCTGCTAGGATTTCCACTTTAAAGGCCGTCAGCCTCAGTGTCCTCACGACACAGGCTCAGGCTCTGGTGCTTGTGAGAATCTGAAAGGGGCTCGCCACTATGTGGTTTATATAAAGTTTTATAAGGAAACACACACACACACACACACACACACACACACACACACACACACACACCTGAAACCTGGTGGAACGGGGAAGAAGTTTCAGAAGCTTGCAGTTAATGATTCACATTGAAAGCCATGATCAAGGGACTGACTATCCCAGCCCATTCTGTGTGGCAACACTACTTGCTCCTTCTGTGAAAAGAGAAACTGGAAAACAGCAGAATGGCACACGAGGTGTGCTGCAGGAGTCTACAGACTCCAGCACGTTTCATCCGTGTAACTTCCCCTGTTTTTCTGGAGCTGCAGGTAACAGTCGAGGCTGTGGAGAAAAGAGATCATATTGATATCCCAGCCTAAGTAACAGACTAGAAAAAAAAACTCAGATCGGAAGTCCTTCCCAAACTCCTGAACTGATGGTTAGAAGCAGCTAAGACGATGATCTGCTCCTCAAATCCTGAACATTTGACCCTGTCATCTGCCAGGCTAACAGAAAGCGCCCTTGATTATGACATTGATCACAAGGAAGAATGTGAGCTGTTGTGTGACTTTTCTGGGGTGAATGTCTGTTCATCTGAGCTAGGGCATGGATAACAGAGCAAAAAAAAAAAAAAAAAAAATTCCTCCCAAGACTAGGTGGCTCAGTGAGCTTACTGGGGTTGTTCACAGGAGGGTGGGTGACTTAAAGCTGCTCCATTACCAGAAAGCCCACCCACACATGGGTGGTGACCCACAAAAGCTGCGTCCCAGAGCTCCCTGCACACCTTGCAGGCCCTTCCACCATAGCTGCCCTCTCCTCAGCTGCTGTCCTCTGCTTTTTCAGCCTGGAGGGAGAGGGCTTAAGACTCTCATAACTTTCTGTAAAGTTTCCTTAGCTTTCTGAGTCTCGGGAGTCTCCTTCCTCCCTCCAGAAGGAAATTTTCAGTTTGTCAAAAAGGATACAAGTGTCAGAAGGTCTGTCCTGGGTTGGGAGATGGGTGCAAGGAGGCAAAAGTCATCCAAAGCTTGTAGCCCCCCACCCAAGATCCAAGACCTTTCCCCAACGTCATCAGACAGAGCAGCCGCCGGAGAAGCATCTTCTGATGAGAAGGGGGTCTTCATCAGGCTTTATAGGAACACAGGTGACAGTTACCCTCTCAGTCACCATAGAACCTCATTGGGGTTCTTGCTTAGGAAAGTGATTTCTGATTACTAGAATGACTACACAGTCACCCAGGAGCCCTCGCACTAGAAATGATGACAGTATGTCTCCTAAGGACATAGATTAGAGGTCCAGGCATCCTGGACCCTGGACAGAGAAACTTTTCTGTAAACTATTCTGGAATTTTCGTAACACACGAGTCCATCACCAGGCAGATGAAGAAAACGCAGGTTCGAAACCAGAAAACTCAAGAGTTGTGGGCCTGAAGAGACGGCTCAGCAATGAAGAGCACTGGATACTCTTCCAGAGGACCAGGGTTCAGTTTCCAGCACCCACACGGCAGCTTAGGACCATCTGTAACTCCAGTTCCAGGGGGTCCAGCACCTTCTGGCCTCTGCAGGCACTGCAGACATGTAGCACACAGACACAGATCCATGCAAACTCTCACACACATAACATTGGGAATCACTGTGCATCCATTTGCTTCCTGGTCATAAGCTTACTTCCTCTATGAGGAAAGCCTTCTTATCCTAGTCACACATTCGAGTGTCTCAGAGCTCAACCAGGATGTGCCTCAGACCATTCTTGGCTTGAGCCCTGTTTCCTGTTCTTCCTCTTTCTCACTATAGTCTTGGGGGGACCTTTGGGGGAACACAAACACTGAGCACCTGTAAAACGTGGATTTTGTCCCTCCTAAGAGGGTGATTACGATCCATCCTGACTACAGTGAGTAGTATTGGCTTGAAGGAACTCCAAAGGCTACTGAAAACATGGGAACAGGGCTCATGGCTGCCAGAATGACCTCATTGGCACAGACTGGATATGCCTTTAGAGGAATCATATTGTCATTAGGAAAACCTGCCAATGATGGACATCCTGCTTGGTGTCATGCCGGGTCATCATCTGCTCAGACGTCTCCTGGTTCCTATCTTCATCATTGTCATGGAACAGGCTACTCACTAATCCCTACACAGACCCGAGGCAGCCCTTCCCCAGTCTTTGTTCATCACTTCCTTCTACACAGCAGTACTCCAGTGACTCTGTTCTCTTTAAGACACCTATTATGTACCAAAGTCAAAGATGTAATAGTCACAAAGGGTCCCAACAATCCTGCTTTCTTGGGTTCACTCTTGTCACTTGTGGTTTTAGGTAGGGTCTCACTATGTTGTCCAGGCTGTACTTGAACTTGGTACCTTCCTGCCTCATCTTCCTGAGTGCTAGGATGACAGACATGTGCCACAATATCTAGCTCTCAGGCCTCCTTTGATAGCACATACCCGACTCTATCCCAGTGGTTATCAATGGGCATTTTCTAGTTTCTCTGTTTTTAAAGTTT
>CABHPP010137701.1:19785-35418 GCA_902168425.1 Peromyscus attwateri | reverse complement strand
TGTTCTTATGGGTAAAATGGGACAGAATATTTGAAATTGAGACAGTACTGGAAAATTGCGGACATGTGGCCCCCATATGTAAGAAACAAGCTGTTATTTTAAAGGCACAGCGCCAGGCCCCGCTCTCCTTCCTAGCTCCCATCTACATGAAGCAACAGCGACTTTTAGCCCGAGGCCCAGTCTTACAGTTTTACAGGACAGGTAGGGTGTCAGCAGGGCCAGGCCCCCCTGAAGGTGGGACCTAGGACAGGCTAAGTTACAAGATGCCCATGTTTGCCCTCTCCACTCATCTCTGCCTTCCCGTCCCTGTGCTCTGCGCAGAAATGGCCGCACCAAAGGGCATCACAGCCTTCCACCCTGAGCCGAGTTGGACCAAGGGAAAGTATCTGAAGACATTTGGGGGGAGGGGAGAGGTCACTGGGGTGTTTATTTCTTGAGAGTACTGCAACTACAGGCCATAGGCCCTGGTAGTTGGGGCACTCCTCATACCACTATCCCTGGAACTGGGTACCATTCCTACTCTTACCCTTCAGGTAGTACCCACAAGATGGAGTATGTTTAGCCCCCTCTTTTGCAACCAATCTTCATTAAACTTTACTCACACTCCAAAATCTGATGTACTAACATTTCTATCAGGGATCCTGACTGACAGGTGTCCTCCAGGCTGCATCAGAGGAGCTGACATAGGACAGTGGAGCAGAGTTCCCCAGACACCATCACTGAATTGACTCTGGGCAAGCAGTAGTTAAAAAGTCTAGTTCCTTCTAGAAACAGAACCTGCCCCCAGACCACAGCCTGCTTCACAGTTATGCCAGCCCCTTTTCTGCAGGGTAGGATCCCCAGGTTCCACCCACTGGCTGCAGAAATGCTACTCGGGCCCACACTGTAATCCAGATGCTCATACTGTCTTGACAGCTTGCATTTCCTGGCCTGGCTTTACCCCATCCCTGTAGCTTTCTGTTCCCCAGGCCAGGTTTGAGTTCGTCTATGTAGTAATAGCCACACAATGGGCTGAATGTCATTAGGCACCATCATCTGAATGGCCTTTTCCTAGCAGCCCCGCCCATCTTCAGTGGCTACCCACTTCTTGTGGGTCCTTATGGTGTGCTTTGTCTCCCTACCGACTGAACTGTCCAAAGCACCTCTGTACCTTTGTCTGTCAGTAGATTGCATCTCTGAATGATGAATGCCCAGGGCATGGTTGAGTAAGCCTCAGGAAATGCTTTGTCAAATACAAACACGTATTAATATTCTTAATCCTCTGGTGACCAAGAGGCAAAAGTTCAGTTGTCCAGCTTTGACTCTTACACCTGTACCCATGGTGAGATGGTTTAGCAGGTAACAGCTGTCTGCAGCCAAGCCTGACGACTTGCATTTAATCCCTGGGTCACACACAGCAGAAGAAGAGAACTGACTCCCCAAGGTGTCCCCTAACTTTAACATGGGTGCCATAGTGTGCATGGTATGCGCAACCTCCCCACATAAATTAGTAAGTATTTAAACCAAGTTTTTCTTTTATGTGTGTGGGTGTTTTGTCTGCACGTATGTCTGTGTACCGCATGTATTCAGTGCCCGTGGAGGCCAGAAGAGGGTATCACATCCCCTTGAGCTGGAGTTACGATGGTTGTTAGTTACCACGTGGGTGCTGAGAATCAAACCCAGACTTTCTGGAAGAGCAGTCAGTATTCTTAACCCCTGTCCCATCTCTCCAGCCAACAGAATCATTTTCAAAAAGGCAAAAGCCACACGTTCAGTTGTCTATCTGTGACTCATCTCTTCAGGGAGAAGGGTCACCCAAGACAGGAAACAGTTAGGGAGGGCTGTTTTTGAGGAGACAGTGAGTATTTTGACCACCTCCACGTAGTTTTGCCCTCTGGGTAAGGTACCTTTATTTCACCAGGGGACCACACAAGTCTTCCACTTCCTACCCTCCCAAAGCTTCAGGTGCAGACTTTTTCCCACATTGTTTACAAACTTGAGCATGGCCCCTGGTTTCCTGGTAATCCTGTTATGTAGCTCCTAAGAGCTCTCCTTTCAGCCCATGCTGCTGTGAGTTTACACTGAGCCTGTACACATCTATGCAACGTGGGCTTTCCTTGTGTGTGTACAAGTATACACGTGTGTACATGTGTATGTGTGCATGCACACATGATGTGTGTACACAGGTGATACCCAAGGTGTGAGGACAATCTTGAATCTCTATCAACCCTGATAACTAGGTGTTACAAGTTCTGCTGGATGCTGGTCGATGGATTGGCAGTGGGGATAACTCAGCTGGTAAAGTGCTTGCAAGCACTAGGACCCGAGTCTGATTCTCATAATACATGTAAAAATGTGATGGCACATGTGTGTAATCTCAGGGATGGGGACGCAGAGGCAGGTGGATCCCTAAGGCCTGTTGGCTACTTGGTGAGCTCCAGGCCCAGTGAATGACCATATCTCAGGAAAAAAATAGTGGAGTGCTCCTGAGGATGACAGCTGGAGTTATCTTCTAACTTCCACACAGGTGTAAAGCACACATGCATGTACACCTACACACACGAACACATACACACACAAAAATACATAAACTACAAAAATAATTTTAGGTCTGGTTCTAATGTACCAGACCAGCCACAGCCCAGGGCTCCTCATCTCTGGTCTTAATCACGACATCAGCCTTTCTTCTTATACTCGGAACGTGACTAAGCAGAGGTGACAGCCTCCTGTCCCTCATGCCTTGAGCTGGTGTGCACACCAGTAGGGGCTGGAGGTGGCGGCAGCAGGGAGGCCTCCCCAGTTCCAAGTCTCTCTGATTTGGCAACATTACAATCTTTCAACGTGCCAGCACCTCTCCCAGGGCATGTTCCTCCCTTCCTCTCCAACTTACCACATGCTATTTTTTGACCCTCTGCTATGATTGTACATGTTTTGAAGCTAGACAGTGAACTGTTCAGCAGCTCCACATCTCTGATTTCCCACAGTGCTGTAGACAGAAGAGTGGACGGCAGGCAGCAGAGGGAAAAATCATAGAAGTGCTGTCCCTGTGTCATGCCGTCCTACTCAGCAGATTCGGTCAGTGACCTCTCTATGAGTCTTGACATGCTTCTGAACTCCTCTGATCTGTCTGCAGGAAACACAGCACACTCTGTCTTGCATTTTTCTTTTACATTTTTTTAACCCAGTTGCTTCCTTTCTACATGGAATTTCCTGATCATACCTCAGGACAAAGACATACTTACATGTAATAGCCTTTTAGCTTCATGGCATGTTTAACGAACATCATTCCTTTCGCTCAGTACCTGGAGGGCTCTAGCCACTTACACTCCATGTTTTCTGTGCAGGTTTGCCAGGTGACTCTGGGCTTATCAATTAAGTCATAGGGAAAGACTCAGGATCACCATGACCTCACTTGGATGGTGATTTTAAGGATTTTTTTTTTTAAAAAGACAGGATTTTATGTAGTCCAGGATGGGCTCAAACTCACTAGATAGCTGATGATGACCTTGAACTTGTGATCCTTCTGCTGCCACCTCCTGAGCACTGGAATGGTGTATGCCACAACATCTGGTCTACGGAGCTGGGCTTCATGCCTGCTAGGCAAACACTGCCGACTAAGCTACATCCCTATATCCATAGGCCAGAAAAATGGGTTTTGTTTGCCTGTTACGTTTTCAGCAGGAGAGTTTAGAGGCAAGGGGCTGTGTTCACTATTTTTTGGCACATGAAGCCCAGCAGATGGTCTTATCATCCCCATCTCTACATCTCAACTCTTTTGTAGATGGAAACTAAAGAATGGCATTGCGGTGGAGGTCAGGAAGGCAAAGTTTATAATCCACCTCCCCCCGAAGCGGAGGCCTCTGAGGTTTATACTCACTACTATTTGGTCATAAGCAACAGAACCCCCCTCCTCAAGCCCAGTAATTAAAGCAGATTAAAAACAAAAAATACTGTGCTAGGCAGAATCCGAAAATGGCCCCTTACTATTTCCTGCCCTAATCCCAGGGCTGTGACCAGACTGGGTTCCGTGGCCTGCCGGTGGTAGGTTCCCGGGAAAGGAGATTTCGCAGATGTAATTAGTTTTGATTTTGAGTTACTCAAAGGAGATTATCTAGGTAAGCCCAGCCTAATCACAGGATCCTTTTGGAGCAGTTTGTTCCTGCAGGCAGTGGGGGAAGTGGGGAGACTTCATGCAGAGCAGCAAACTCTGTTGCTGATGCAGGGTGGGAGTGACCTCTGAAGGGTAAGAAGAGCACCTGGCCAACACCAGCAAACACATGGTGACTTCGTTCTAAGACTGTTAGGAACTGAACTAAGCTAACACGTCCAACAAGCTAAGTAGAAGGCTCTTCCCCAGCCGCTCATGAAACCCAAAGCAGAAAGTGCAGCTGAGCCCACCTGGACATTGGAGACCAGTAACAAGCGAGTGTTGTTTTAAACAGACACAGAGACAAGTTCATGGTTAGGGGCTCTGGGGTCCAAAGGAGAGAAGTCCCCAGGAAGTAAAACTCTGTTCTTCTCTCAGGGGACCCTCTTGGCATCTCTCTTAAGTGTGGCTGGCTTCCTTTGCTTCCATACGACAATACAAGGCTGCTGGCCCCACACCTGGCTACTCCATAGGGCCAGTACCTATCATTTATCAAAAGAGGTCACTGTGTCTTTATCCAGATTACCAAGAGAGAAGCTGGCCACTGGAATTCATTCGCCCACCAAGTACTAATTGAACCTCCTAGGCAGTGTGCTGACCATTGTTCTAGATGCTAGTCTAGGCGAAACCATGGACAAGAAAGGCTTTCTTACAGGAAGCTTACACTTGACTGGAGGAGAAGCACAATGGAAAGGCAAAACAAAAACAAAAAACAAAAAACAAAAACCACATGTGATAGCAGCAGCAACAGGTCCAACAGGAAGAAGGGCTAACGGCAACCCCGGGCTAAACGCTGCTGTCAGTGCTGACCAAGGGCTTATGAAGGCAGAGGAGCTGGGCCCATGGGAGAGGGATTTGAATAGAGATTTGAGAAGAGATGAATCCAGGTCTACAAACACATTCTTTCTTGATGGAACATTCAAGAAGAGAAGCAGAAAGTGCAAAGGCTTCAGGGGAGAGACATACTTTGTAGGTGTGGGGAAGGGAAAGGGAGAGAGCAAGGGTCTCGAGCAGAGGAAGCAAGAGAGGGACAAGCGGTAGGAGAGGAGATGGGGACCAACACAAGTGGCCGAATGCCCTGGGCTGAGCTGGGGAAACTGTTTAAGAGCTGACAGCAGGAAATGGACATACTGCCATCAGACTGCCTTCTATGTGTTTGTGGGTAGACTCACAGATATGAGTGCTGCTCTCAACCCTGGCCAGAGAAGTTTCTTTCTATAGTGGACAGCAGTTAATGCAGAGGCTCATACCTGGTGAGAATGGCCAGAATAAGTGATTACTGAGTGTGTAGTCCTGAAAAGTCTATAGCAACCCTCCCCCACAAAGCTTAGGGAACATGGAGGAAGAGGGGGCGGAAAGGACGTAAGAGTTGGAGAGTGAGTGGGGAGTACCATGAAAGGCTATCTTTTGGACACGACGTGGTCATTGTACTCATGGACTCAGAGCAGCTATAGTTACCTGGACTGCCAGCCAGCAGTCCAACAGGCAGCACTACCTGGATGTGTTAGTGTGTCAGAAAAAAAGAGACGGTTGGAAGGAAGAGGGGACATGCTAGGGGTACCTGAGGCAGGGGGAGTGGAAAAGGAGAGTTGGGGGTGGATATGATCAAGACTCATTGTTTACTTGAACTAGCTGATCAAAGAATAAACAGAGGCTATTCTATTCAAAGAAAAAGAGGAAGTGACATCAAGGTTTGTGATGTGTTGGCAGGTCTTCAGTCACAAAGTCAAATACTGTCTACTAGGATCTAACCTGTGAACCATGGGCCTCATGTACCCCAGGACAGCTATGAATGTGCCCACCACAAAATCATAAATTTATTTGAAATATTTTGAGGGGTGTGTATATGTTTTAAAAACACAACTGCACAGCTTTCAAGCCTGAACATTGTCAGTACAACATGGTGCACTGTCAAAAGATTAGACAGAAGCACAGCAAGGCTTCTGGGCACCTCATTGTCAGAGGAGAGGGTAATGGTCAGTCAGACTGAACATCTACTTCTACCATAGCCAAGGCCAACTGTGGCAAATCCAATAAAGCCCCAGTCATTTGCAAAGTGGAAGCTGAAGTCCTCAGGCCATAATGGGAGCCCAGAAGGGCTCTTCTGAGAGACAGATAGGCCCTCTAGCACAGTCGGAGGGAAGAATTTGCAGAACCAGTGCCCAAAGTCCGGTCCCATTCCCCATCTGAACACACTGAGACACGATCATCTCACACCATTAAAAAGACTCCAATCAAGTGACTGTTCACAAGGTTTCTGGGATCAGAAGACATGGTATCCCCTCCCGCAGCTCCACAATCCCTGTCCCCTGACCACTCTCTATCCTAGACTCACTACCACTGTTTTTATTGTTTAGAGACAAGGCCTCACCATGCACCCCTGGCTGGCCTGGAACTCACTATGTAGACCAGGCTGGCCTTGTGCTCACAGAATTCTGCCTGCCTCCCAAGTGCTGGGATTAAAACTGCACTTCCACACTCAGCCCTAGATTTACTCTAATTTACACATCTTCTTTTTCCTGGCCCATGAGGCCCCAGGAGATGAGCCACCCCAGGTTCCACCACCCCTACTCTTACTCCATTCCTCTTCAGAACTGCCTGGGCCAGTCCCTAACCCCAGACTCCCTCTTTCCTCTTTTTTCCTTTGCATTCTGGATCCACCTTTCCCTAGAATAACCCAACGCACATTGACTGAGTAGTACCTGCAGGCTGTTGTCCATGGTGAGAAGGTGGAGGGAGGTTTTGAAACCCAATTCTGCCACTGACCAGCTGCCTTAATTTTGGGCAAATGACTCAATCTCCTTGAACTCATCTAGGAAATGTAGACAATAACGGTTATGTTGGGAGGGTTTGGGGTGAAAGATAAAGTCTTTCACATGGAGCTGGAAAAAGAGCAGAATTTCAGCAGATATGTGTTGAATGATGGCTAAGTTGATGAATGATAAGGTTTAAAGTATATTTGATAACTGAATATTATTAAAAAAAACAACACCAGGATGAATAGTTCATCAGAGGGCCAAGGTCAAGGTGAACTGGAAGCAGAGCCCAGGGTGTCATCTCTTGCCTCCCCGGCAAGCTCACCACCCTAGCCGCTCAGCCAGCTCCAGACCAGTCAGCTCCAGCCTTCAGGTCTCTCTGCACACCATCTGACTCACAGTGGAAGAATGCCTCCCCCTTACTGCCTGGAGGAGACTTGGGTGCCAAGCCTAGCCTAAGCACTTGTATCTTTCCCCCACACCATCATCTCCAAACCTCTCGGGGCCTGCTGCTTCACTTCCATTCAGCACACCTCAGCTCAGTTCCTGAGGACAAGCCTGCCTTGTGTGGCCAGGCAGTGTGGCCACAGAGATGAAGGGGCCTTGGGCTCTTCTCACAGCGCTGCTTCTCTCTGGTGGGGGTTTCCACCAAGATGGCCAGTCCCTCTACCCTGGCGATGCTGACCGTGGAGGTGGATGAACCTCTGTGAGACTCAGAGGGTGGCAGGTGACAGAGGCCTCGCAGGGAAGCTTCTGGGAAAGAGGGACCCAGAAGTGGGCTCTACAGGATGAATAGGAGGTTGCCTGGCAGAGACAGGGAGAGGACGTCCTGCACTCCACTCCTTGCCTGTCCTTTCTCAGAGACCCTGTGTCTTTCTTCCTCTGCTGTTTCTCAAGCCAGACAAAGTGAAGAGCCAGTGTCTCTTCTTTTTCTTATTTCTAAAGCATTGCAGACTAGTACTTTGTCAAAGTCAAGTAAATTAGTAAGAAACAAGTGGAAGGTGAGGATGTGAGGGCGCTCTGACTATGACAAGTCATCCCATTGACCATCAAGGCTGATTCGGCCAATCTGGCTGCCTAGGACGGAGCTCCTTCCTCTCTCATGGGAGAAAATACCAAAATGAAGTATGCACAGTGCAGGCCCCCTGATCACACACTCAGCTGGTTCAGCAACTGTCGAGCTGTTGTAAAGGTTTCTCTTCCGGGGATGACGGTACGGCAGCAACGTGAACACACCCAGTAGAACTGGCTGTGCACTGATGGAGGCCCAGTGGGAATCCTCAGACTGCATTGACTTTTGTCGTACCAAGAGTTTCATTTTCATAGAGTCACTTTTGAGTCATTTTTTTGCTTTCATCTTGCATTTGTCACCGATATATTCAGTAACTTTTCCCTTTGAAGATAGTCGGACGTCCCCTTCTCTCCTTCCCAATCTAACCCTGTATTGTTTCAGATCAGGGTCTCATCTCTGCAGCTGCCTGCTGAGCACCCTCCTCCCCAGCCTCATCAAAACATCTGTCTGTCACTTACTTCTTTGTAGACAGAATCTCACGTAGCCCATACGCAGTTGAGGATAACCTTGGACTGATTGTCCTGCCTCTATCTTGATAGTGCTAGGAGCAGGCATGTACCACCTCATCTGGTTTTATGTGGTGCTGGGATTGAACCCAGGGCTTTTTGTATACTAGGGAAACACTCTGCCCACTGGCTATATCCTTAGTTCTCCAAAATATATTTTCAGTCAGAGAACTTATCTTTTCCCAGTCCTGTTTCAGCATGTTCCCATTAAAAAATACTCAGTGGCTCCCTGGTGCCTCTGGTATTGATTTCAACTCCCCTAACTACTTATCAAAAAGCCTGTATGACTTGTTACTTACTTTATACCCCATGACATTTTTATGCCAGGCAGTCTTCCCAGGCCACACCCCATCTGCCTGAGCCCCACTGGCCTCCCCACCTCTAGAACTCTTATTGCCCGATGTCAGGGACACCTCAATGCGAGGTCACTGATGGAGAGCCTCTAAAGGAGTGTGTCAGGGTTCAGCAGCCTGAGATCTGGGGCCAGCTCCAGGAATTCTCTCAACTCTCATACCAGTGCATACATACAGGAAAGAGGTTATACATAACTTTTGGTGAGTTGGCAGGTGTCAGGTTTATAGTTAGAACAATGTCACCATACCAGCCTGATCACCTACTAAATTATGTCTCTATCTTCCCACTAGTACATTATCTCTTGTTCTCAAGAAAGAACGATACCATGTCACGAATAACAACAGAGACACAGCTGAGAGAAACCAGCTCCCTAAGGACATACCATGGTGGGAAGAGAGTGGGCTTAAAGTAACATGAATAATTCCAAACCCCACAGAGTTTCCATGGCCCAACCAGCTTGGGAATGGCAGATTCACCCCAGGCTATAGTGCACCTGCCTGGCAGGTAAGACTACGGATGCCCAACATGGCCACTCAAGCCCTGCTCTAAACTCCATAGACTCAGATTCCCACCCTTACCACCAGCATCAGAGGAACACCTTCTACCCTAGGACTCCCACTGTGATCTCAGACACAGGCTGCTAAGCTCAGCAGGCGCCTGCAGTGGTTCTCTTCCCAAGTGTTGAGTTGGGAGTGAGCTTTTAGGTGCAGCCTTTAGAATGGCCAACCTGCTGCACTTTGGGGGATAGTAATACGTGTGTGAAGAAACAAAAAGAAAAGAGAAAGCCACCGGGGAAGTGGAATGAGAGAGAGAGAGAGACAGAGAGAGAGAGAGAGAGAGAGAGAGAGAGAGAGAGAGAGAGAGAAAGAAAGGAGAACCTGAGTGACTAACCCTCATCACAACGAGGGAAGAGGAGAGCTTCAAGACAGCAACAGAAGAGGACTCAGGAAGATGAAGAAAGATCTGGAAGTTGAGTCCTTGGAGTGGAGCCAGAACTCATGTATAAGCAGAAGCAAAGATGTGGCAGTTGTAGATGAGTTTTCAAGGCATGTGGAACCTCCCCACCTTTTAAAGGAAGGCCATGCTGCTGACTGGGAAGGAGAGAGAGTGAAGGGGGCTCTGGTTAGCAGACTTAATACCCAGGAGAGCTGGCACAGGTTAGAAGAGCATCTCCTAGCTCTTCCACATGGGGACTGGTTGTTGGTTATTTTTTACTCTTTTACTTTTTGGGCTCTCTTGACTCTTTGGGGGCCTGCCACCCAGCTCCCCCAAAAATCACACGGAGTCTTACTCTTTCTTATGATTTACTCTTAAAAGAGTCTTACTCTTTCCAGACTTAGCTTGGCTTGTTTCTTGCCAGATTTTCTTAGCTTAAATTATCCCATCTACCTTTGCCTCTGGGCTTTTACCTTTTTCTGTTTCTGTATATCTTTTCTTTCCTTCTTATTCCATGTCTGGCTGTGTGGCTGGCCCCTGGCATCCTCCTCTCTTTTTTTCCCTCCTCAATCTTCTCCCAGACTTCTATTTATTCTCTCTGCCTGCCAGCCCCACCTATCCTTTCTCCTGCCTTGCTATTGGCTATTCAGCTCTTTATTAGACCATCAGGTGTTTTAGACAGGCACAGTAACACAGCTTCACAGAATTAAACAAATGCAACATAAAAAAAAAAGCAACACATCTTTGCACCATTAAACAAATGTTCCACAGCATAAACAAATGTAACACATCTCAAGTTAATATTCCACAACAGGACTGCCCAGTTCCTGCAGTAAGAGCATAAAAGGTATTGGCAGTGGAGTGGGGGAAATCAGGGCCACCTACTGGAATAATCAACAGTCAACTGGGTTGGGTGGGGAGGACACCAAAGCTCTGGAGAATGGAGGATCATTAGTTAGGGGCCAAAGAAGAAGGCACATGAAAGATAAAGAAGAAAGGATAAGATGGAGGGCGGTGGCCAGGGAAAGCAGATGTTCAGACATAGGGTGATCCACTTAAGACAAAGGCATAAAGTCACTGGCTGAGTGGCTCTTATAGCCAGGGCCGCAGAGAAGGTAGAGGAACTGAGTGGTGGGTAGACAGGTGAGCAAGGAGGCTGTCAAATTCAGCAGGCAGCGAGAGTGAGCGCTCAATGGAGACCAAGAACCCAAGGCCTTGATGACTGCCAAGAACGCCAAGGTTCCTAAAAGTCAGGTGTGGGTACATCAAGCACCTCAGCTTCTGGTGGGGGGGAGCTTCAGAGAAAGGGTGGTCTGGATGGACATATGGAACAGCCCAAAGCTCGGGAAAGGTGAGGTGTTGGAAGACAGCCCAGGTTCCCAGAAAAGCATGCAAGGAGTGGGTTAAGCATGTCAGGAGGTGCCTGGCAGCAGAGCCAGGACTCCAAAGAGAGGGAAACAGAGAGGCATATGGGCCTGGCAAGAGGCTCACAGGCACACGGCTAATGCGTGCTTGCTTTTGTGTGTGTGTGTGTGTGTGTGTGTGTGTGTGTGTGTGTGTGTGTGTGTGTTGGAGTAGGGGTGGAGGTGGTGAGGAAGACAGAAACCGCATGTGGCCAAAGTGGGGTTCCATTTCGAGGTGGGCTCCACACAGAAGGAAGACAACCCATAGTCCACTTGTTTTTGAGGGTAATTCTGATCCTTGCTTCCTCCAGAAGACCAGAGCAGAACTCAGTCACCTGACTGGAGGCACAGGCACAGGCAGAGGTGGCCCAGGCCCCAGAGAAGGGCCGGATGTAAAACCCAGCCTGGTCTGGTCAAGGGAGGACAGAGGAGGAAGGGAAGAGCGAGGAAACAAGAGGCCGACATAAGGCCTACTTTCTGACTTTCCCCAGAGGTTTGAAAAAGCATTTATGCCTCCACAATCCTAGAGAGCCCTTGTAAAGGAAAGCTCGGGCCTGTCACAACACATCCTGTTCCAGGCTGCTCTACGTCAGGTACTCAGCTCTTTGTAACTCTCAGAAACACATTCTGGGGACCAGGCAGGACCTCTCTCTGGTTAATCTGCCGTCCTGCTGCTGAGTCAGCAATCGAAGCAAGGACAGCATCAGATTCTCGGTGCTGTCCAGGTCCCATCACTGCACCCCTTGTCTCTGTTGGGGAAAGCAAGGGAATAGGACGGTTCCACGTCACCATCTTTCAAACACAGCTGGGAAAACCACTCAGGTGCATGATGCTTTAAGCCCTGGCTGGAAGCCAGACCTGACAATACCTGCACACAAGTCAAGCCTGGAGGGGCACACTTGTAGAACATGGTCTAAGGAGGCTTGGGCCTGGGTTAGGACGGAAGGAAGCTGGTTTCCAGCCTGCCCCATGCTGTCCTCTTTATTTTTATCTGCGGGATCGGGCGTGTTGGAGAGGGGAGGAGAGAGGCTTGGTAACAACAGCTTCCCCATCATTCTTGGTTACTTACAGCTGTGGTCAATTTTCCACACTTTATTCCATAAAAGGTAAATGAGACACGGTACTTGCAGCAGGATAATCTAAACAATAAGAACCATGTTACTGTTAAAACCCATCTGGCTGATCACGCCCAACCCCACACTTTTAACTCCTTGAGGTAAGAAAGATGCCAAAGCAGAGGAGCTGGGGGCCGAGTCTGGCTCTCTTCCTTCCATACCTCTTCCTGTTAATCGGAATGACCTCTGAGCGCTCTGCCAACTCCAGTATTCCCTCCAACTCTGGGCTGGCCTTGGGGGAAGAAACTTGTAAAACGTTTCTCACCCAATGCCTTTGCTCTTCTTTCTCTTTAAAGGAAAACATTAAAGGCCTTAAAAAAAAAAAGGGAAGGAAGGAAGGAAGGAAGGAAGGAAGGAAGGAAGGAAGGAGGAAAGCAAGCTTACACACAGTCCACACTAAAGCACTCAAGTGCTGGGCCGTTTCCCTCATTCCTGATGCTTCTCCTTCAAGCCAAAGGCTTCATTTACATAATTTTAATTTCCAAAGGCAGCCGACACCAGTGAAGAAGCAGCATGACTGTTCTTTCTTTTTATTTGGGCTTACACATTTTTCTGGCCATCTGTTATCCAAGAAAATTGCAAACTCAAATAAGAGATGGGAAAATTTGTAACTCGGATGGTGGGGGATTTTAAAAATTATTATTATTATTAGTCTTTGGGTGGGGAACTGAAAATAAGAGATTCCGGGAAAACTTCAGATGGGTAAGGTCACTGAAGAAACGGAGCTTGGTGTTTCTCTGGGGTGCAGCGGTTCCCACCTGCAGAAGGAATTTGGCCTTTGACCTAGAAGTCCAAAAGTATTTCATTTTACTCTTGGTCCTTGAGGGCTGCGGCTCTTCCCTGGCGCCCCCCTCCCTTTGAGGGTATTAAAACCACCGACACGGTTCAGTTTAATACACCTTTTAATTTTTAAAACCATACTTGTTATCTTCCATCCAGGTTGCATCTTCCAGAATCAGCCATAACAATCACCATTTGCAACCACGCCCTCCTCACTGAAACCACAGGGCCAGCCTAAGCAATTCCTGTTGTGGGAATTGGGTTTCAGAGGTACAGGCAGAAAGTACACTCAGATGAAAAGGCCCCAACAAGGCTGTCTAAACCGCTGAAACTATTAATTCTGCCTGCCCCCTTTTTAAAGAAAAAGTTTATTTTTATGTGTATGAGTGTTTTGTCTGCATGTATGTCTGTGCCCATGGAGGCTAGAAGAGGGTGCAGATCCCTTGGAGCTGGAGTCACAGATAGCTGTGAGCCATTATGCCAGTGCTGAGAACTGAACACAGAGCTTCTGCAAGAGTGGGGAGTGCTCTTGACCACTGAACCATCTCTCCAGCCCCTAACTCTCCTCCTTTTGAAAGGCACTCTGGGACAAGGAGATAGCTCAGTCAGTGAAATGCTTGTTTTGCATGAGGACCTGAATGAGGACCCACAACCTATGTTAAAACAAATAAACCAAGAGCAGTTGCCCTAGGCATAGTGGTGGGCACTTGTATCCCCACCCTTGGGAAGCAGGGACAGGTCCCTGAAGTTCACTGGCTAGCCAGCTGAGCCCACTCGGTGAATTCTAGGCCCGTGAGAGGCCCTGTATCCAAAAAAAGGTGGGTAGCATCTGAGGAATGAAGGACACACGAGGCTGTCCTTTGGCTTCCATACATACATGTTCACTTGTGTATGTGCACTTGTACATATGTATGTATACTGTCACACACGTGAACACACACACACAAATAAAATAAAAAGACAGTCTGGAAAATCTAGATAATAGACACAGAAAGAAAAAAAAAAAAGTCTGCTGGGGTATCAGTACATTTAAAACTGTGAGAAACTTGTTTCTATCAAAGGAGTCAACCCAACCAAGGCCTGCATTTCCTGAGCTTTCCCCTGTGTACTGATTAGTCAGCCACATGCCACACTGTGAAGTCAGTCAAACTCCCATCACTGGGGTGAGAGTCAGTCACCAGCTTTGTCAGCGATAAAAGGCCACTTGGACAAGTGTGTTCACTAGGCCCGCTGAGGTTCTGGTACACTTTGACAAGTGTGTTCACTAGCCCAGCTGAGGTTCTGGCACATCCTTTCTACAACAAGAAATTGCCTTTATGAATTACTTTAGTTTTATTTGTGTGTTCCTTTGTAAAATAAACTAAGATTATTTTCCCCCCAATGATATTCACATGATTCGGATTAGAGAGAGGGCTCAGCTTTTCAGATCACTTGCTGCAGCTGGGTGGTGGTGACGTACACCTTTAATCCCAGCACTCGGGAGGCAGAGCCAGGCGGATCTCTGTGAGTTCAAGGCCAGCCTGGGCTACCAAGTGAGTTCCAGGAAAGGCTCAAAGCTACACAGAGAAACCCTGTCTCGAAAAAACAAAACCAAAACCAAAAACAAACAAACAAACAAAAAAATCACTTGCTGCTATTTCAGAGGACCTGAGTTTAGTTCCCAGCACCCAGATCAGGGAACTCACAATTGTCTGCAACTTCAGCTCCAGAAGATCTGATGACCTCTTCTAGCCTTCACGTGTACACACACACACACACACATGCACAAATAAAAATAAATCTTTAAAAATACATATATCTGGGCCTGGGGAGTTGGCTCAGTGGTGAAGAGTGCTTGCTCCTCTTGCAGAAGACCCGAGTTCAGATCAAGGAACTCCTAATTACCTGTAACTCCAGTTTCAGGGGATCCAATGCCCTTTTTCTGGCCTCTGCAGGCACTATATCCATGTGCATAAACCCACATACAGACATACACATACACACACAATACATACATACATACAAACATACACACATACATAACATAAAGCATATATCCACCTGATGGAATGTGGCTCTCTGTTGGCTAACCTGCTTTTAATTCCATAGGTCCAGAAGACCAGTTTGTGTTTGTAGTTTCTGGGTGACAGACCAAGGCCCAACATTCTGCCTTTCTCTCCCATCCACCTCCCCCGACTGCACAAGGCAACTCAGAGTACAAGGGGTTAACAGTCACTAACAGAACCCGTGGGAGACAAAGCATGGGACCCCATGATCATAAATCTCTTTCAATGCGAGTCTGACTGTACTCTACTACAGCTCTCCAAACTCGGCTTTCACCACCAGTTACATAAAGTGATATTTACGTCTGTTCAGACGCTCTTCGTTTCCCAACATGTTTATCTCAGGAAATGACAACAGAAAAAAAAAACACCCCCCTCCCAAGCACACATGGTATTTTTTAAAAGGGGTTAAGGAATCAGGCTAAATCACTGAACTAACAGGCCTTTTATTGGAATTCACTTTTAATATAAATTCTCAAACATCTGTAAGCAATATTTTATAGAAGTGAGCAAGAAAGCAAATGAGAAAAAAAAAAAAAAAAA
>CABHPP010137701.1:3153-19685 GCA_902168425.1 Peromyscus attwateri | reverse complement strand
GAAAAAAAAAAAAAAAAAAACACCATGATTTAATCATTACTCAGCTACGGTAGTAATTTCACAACCCGAAGCAAAGTAGGCAAGATTCCGTGATAACTGGAAAAGTGAGTTTATTATGAAGCTACAGACGGATATCATGACAAGGCAGCCCCTCTGAAGAGCTTATTCCTTTGGAGAAAGGGGTCCCACCCCTGTTACTTCGGTGAGCATAGGTGACCCTGACATAAGCTAGTACCTCTGCTTCTCTGAGGACCCGGCTGCTGCCAGAGCAGGGAAGGCTGGGAATTTCCAATGACTGCTAAGTCGGAATGACGGTTAAAGTTGGAAACAATAGAAGATGAGGAAAAGTCCCAAATGGCCCGAGTCTCAGCTGGGCGAGGGTGAGTTTGTCACACCTGGCAAGACTTTAACAAGGGGACAGGTGTGCCTGCCAGGGCTGGTAAAAGCACCCGGGACCTGTTTAAAGGAACTGGGATATGGGAAGACAGGAGGGGACCCACCCTGGCATGGGAGGACTGGAAGCGAGGGGAGACATGCCAGAGGAGAGCTTGGGACTTTAGAGACCTTGGGCTGATTCTAGGCCATTGAGTTCTTCTCTCCTGGAGACAACACGGATCTCACAGCCATGAAAAGGGCTGGAGACTTCTGGCAGGGACTGCAGATGGGGGCTGAGTGGGAAGGGTAGTTGGTGGCCGAAGCCCATGACTCTGAAGATGACAGCAAGGGGCAGGTGTGAACATTAAACCTGGGTAACAATAGCGACCAAATGCCAGGGCCTTTGCCTGCTGGGGAAGGGCTCTGCACAGGCTGGGGCTGGGGTGGGGCTACTGGCTGGGCATTTGGGCAGTCGACTACTTATCAGCTAGTATGAGCACAGTCGACTGTGAGTCATCCCTGGAGCAGGGCAGACGGGCTGCTGCCCTCCACCTCTATGTGAAAGGGATATTGCTTAAATGAAAGAAACTAAGGCGGAGGAGGTTGGAGCCAGGAGAGCTTGTACTGGTCAAATTTCTCAATAAACATTTGTTTTGCTGATAAGTTTGGCCCATTTGCAGTGAGGAATTGTGCTCCTTTGTGTTAGTGGCAAGGGGGGAGCAGGAGGGGGGGGGAAGGTAGACAGTTCATCCAAACCTGCCAGGCAGGTTTGGGTGTCTCTGAGGAGGTGAGGTCAGGGGTCAGCAGGGAGTTACGTTAGGGCAACTCATTTGATGGTTGCCCCAGGGATCTCTCCTTAATGTTCTCTGCTAGAGCTATACACAATCAAAATCTGTCTGTCTCTCTTTCTTCTTGGTATAAGGGAAATAAATGTGAAATATACAGTTACTACAGAATTCATTGAATATCACAATTAGGGTGAGCAAAGAGACCACATTATAATCGCATTAGCACCCCTTCCCCTCTGTTAATTAAGCCTGTGTGTTTAGGAGGGCACGGTGAAAAAGTGGTCAGCTAACATAAGATCTTTACTTTCCCTGGGAATGAAGGCATGGCGTTGAAGCTAGCTTGTACCACCTCTCAAACACTAAATGCTTAGGAAGTCAGTAAAACCAGCTAAAATATTAAGTTGAAAAAAAGTAAGTTACCGTGCTTCCTGCCGTGTGTGTGTGTGTGTGTGTGTGTGTGTGTGTGTGTGTGTGTGTGTGTATACACGCTAACGTTTACATTCCAAGACTTCTAGTGAATGCCCAGAATCACACTATGTTCAAAAGCACAGGAAGACCCCAGCAGTCAATCTGATTGCCCAGAAAGCTGAGTGTCTAGGGAGTAGTTGGGTAGGACAACAATGTGATCTCACCATGCCGTTTAGAACATGTAGTTTAAAATTTATAAACTGCTCATCTCTGTAATTTTCCATTTAACATATTCAAATTGTGGTTGGCCATGAGAACCTGAAACTGGAGAAAGAAGGCAGAATTTAAGATAAGAGGAGATGATTGTATACTTTGAAAGAAAGTTAGCACATGCTCACAATGTAACATTTTGTTATTATTATACTTGAGATTTATTTACATTTTCAAAACAATATAACTGAAGTAGATCTCCTCCCAATTATACATCTAGGGGTCCTGACACTTTAGATTAGAAAACTCTGTGCTTTGGGGGGAGTCTTCATCTGTGATTGATTTCTTGTTTTGTTCATCTGGACCTAAGGAAGTGAGGGGGAAACATCAGGACAGATTAAACTAACAAGTGTCTGCAGTCACTATACTGTGAATGATATCTTAAGAAGAGGAGCACTCTCTCTCAGTACTTGAAAGCTGCTGTCAGGTGCAGCACGGGTGAATGCATTAAGTCCTGTCACACTTGGTGCTGAAGCTGAAAGCCGCGGCAGCAGTTCAAGGAGTGTCAGAAGTAAAGGTGAGGAAGAAGGGGGTTAGCTATTGTACTTCTTTGTGTACAGTACAGGGGATGGAACTTGCTAGGCCAGCGCTTCGTTACAGAGCTACATCTCCAGTCACAGGTGTTCGTGTGTGCACTCACGGGTGTGTGCACACATACTGAGGTCAGAGGGCACCCTGGGAACAACTTGGAACTTTTGTTTTTGTTTTGGGGACAGAGTCTTTCACTGGCCTGGAACTCACCTAGTAGGCCAGGCTGGCTGGCTGGCGAGCCCTAGGCTGAACAGCGACCGGTCTCTCTACCTCTCCACCACTGGGATTACAAACAAAAAACCACCACTACATCCAACTTTGTTACCTGGTTTCCGAGGCTAGAACTTACGTCCTTATGACGCTTTACTGCCTGAGCCCATCTCCCCAGCCCTACACGGGACTGGTTTTTTTGAGACAGGGTCTTATTGCATTCCAGGCTAGTCACAAACAAGATCTTCCTGCCTCAGCCTTCCAAGTGTTGGGATTACAGTCTTATGCTGCACACCAGGCTACGGCAATACATTTACTGGGGAAGGGTTCCTGGACTTGGGAAAATTCTAATAGTGTGATCATGACTAAACTGCAGCATAGGCTAGCCATGGCTAAAAGAACTCAAGAGAAATAAGCAAAAGCGCCCACTCCGAGTCAACTGTCTGCACAGAATTTACTAGGTGGAGGAGTGGAGATTTTATTATTGCTTGTGAAATGTATGCTACATCGCTTGTAAGTTAGGAAAGTTATAGTAAGTTTATAGACTTGTTCCTACACATAACTTTTTTTTCCTGGAAAGCTGGTGGAACATTTACTAACATGCAGCTGAATGGTGGTGTCTAGAGGTCCTGGGCCTTGGGGAGAGGGCTGCTCTCCCATTTTCATTGCAAAGAGGACAAAGGGCTAATGCACTTTAGCGCTCTCAACCCCATCGTAGACTAGATGACATCGTAGACAAAATGTGCTCTCCCTGCCAATCCACAGAACTGACCTCTCCCTCCAATTTCTGCAGCTCCTTCCGCTTTCATTCACACAGCATTTAGAAAAATGAAACCCTTGGGTTGACTTTTCAACCAGTACCATTTCGTACTGATGTCCCATCTTGATTTGGACAAGGGTCGGTCACCCGTGCTTCCACTGAACCTTTTAAAGGTTGCCTGCATGGGCATGTGCTCAAAATGTATTTATTCCCTTAGTCAGTTGCTCCCCTTGCACTGACAAAGTCTAAGAGTACCTGGGTACCAGACATGGTTCCAACCAAGATCCCTGGGCATCTCCCAGCAATGAGGGTGACGGTGATGTGGGAATGGAGGGCTTTGCCGAGTACTGAATGCATGCCAGATGCTGTGTGTGTGGTCCACCGCCTGCAATACTCAAACACACTACTGTCCATGCATGCGTGGCTCCTGGGCCAGAGACTCCCTTGTATTGTGCAGTTATTTCCTTAGAGACTTGTTAAGACTTAGAAAGTTCTAAAGACTCAGGAAATTTCTGAGAGGCTTTGTTAAGATTCAGGATGTAAACAACTCAGAAACCTCAGGAAGTCCCTGAAATGACCAGTCCATAGCTTCCCAGGTATGCACTTAGCCCAGGCCCAGGCACTCCTCAGATACCCTCAATCGGTCACTTTATCTTACAGTTTTGAGAACCTGAAGGCAATGTACTTCTAGCCACGACCATTCACCTGCTCAAGAGACTCCAAGGTAGTCACAGAACAGCTGCATTTGAAGTTTTTGTCTAAAAGGTAACATTTCATACTGTTAATAGATGCTGCCTTTCAATTTTGTACTGCCTTGCTGATGAACCACCATGACAGAAGTTTCTAGACACTTTGTTGTTGTTTTTGTTTTTTTTTTGAGACAGGGTTTTTCTGTATAGTCCTGGCTGTCTTGGAACTCTGTGGACCAGGCTGGTCTTGAACTCACAGAGATTCTCCTGTCTCTGCCTCCTGAGTGCTGGGATTAAAGGTATGTGCTAACACCGCCAACACTTTTTTAAAAATATCTTCAAGCACCAAAATTGGCTTTTCAAAACTGGGTCTTCTGTGGTGGGACTCATTTCTGAAGCCCATTGTTCAGAAGGCTGAGCAGAAACCCACACACACCAGGGCCGGCCCTGGCTGCTGTCAACTGCCAGTTTGCACCAAACCTACCACATATTCACATTGACGGTTTTATTTTTCCACCCTAGGCAGGGGTTTGAGCAGGGTCATGAAGACTGATCAAACTTCAGCAGGCAGGGAAGGGAAGGCCACACAGAGGGCAGAAGATCTCCTGTCAGCCTTAATGGCAATAAATTGCTGACTGGTTCCATTATCTCATGCTGTCACTGTCTCTGTTTTAGCTTGGTTAGCTAATGCTGCAAGGAGTCATGGGTAATGGCCTAGAGAAGTGACAAACTTTTAAATAATATTTCCTTTCTTGTTTGCCATTTCTTCTGTGTTACTGAAAATGAAAAAGCTTACCTTGTAATTTTGTGTCTCATCCTGTATTTATGTCTCTCTGTGCTGTGATACAGTTCGGGACTTTTTGTTTCTTTTTTAAAATCTACAGTTAAAAAAAAATGTACCTTCTTGAGGCCAGCCTGGTCTACAAAGCAAGTTCCAGGGCAGCTAGAGCTATACAGAGAAACCCTGTCTCAAAAAACAAAAACAAACAAACAAACAAACAAAAGTACCTTCAAGGCCTTTTATTTCATACTAAATACATCAAATCTATTCGTACAAATATTTCCACATCCCTCTGTCACCCTAGAATGTCCATTTCTCTGCAATGATACAGCACCCCAGGTGCACAGCTGTGACTTTTCATCTGCACTATGGAAAGATGCTCTCAGTTTGTCTGCTCCCATACTGACCAACTCCACCAGCTACTTAAGGCCCAAAAGACATAGTTATATGGCCCTGTGGTGGCCAGCCTGTGGACTCTGCAGGCTCAAGGTGATCTGGGTATTTCCTAGTCCCTCCATGAACATTCCAGTGACACCTGTGTCCTTGCCTGTCACCACTGGGCCTTGACTACTCAATTGGGAAGTGAGAATATTAATAATATCTACATAGCTGGGTGTGGTGATACATGCCTTGAATCTTAGCACTTGGGATATAGTGGCATGGAGGATCAAGAAATCAAGGCCAAGTTTGCTACGCAGTGAATTCCAGCTGGGCTACATGAGACCCTGGTCTCCTGTACCCAACTGCCCAAGCCTGGGTCATAAGACCTTTCCCATTAGGACGTGGTTCCCCCCATAGCCCTCCACCCTGACTCACCATGCTCCAGGCACATATTGGCTTTTGGTTGCTTTTCAAGGGAACAAAACAATCCCGTGCTTCAGGACCTTTGCACACACTGCTTCCTCTAACTGCCTTCTCTGCTGTTCGATTCTCAGCTTACACGGTCACTTCCTCATCTGAAGAGGTCTGCTCAACTCTTAAGCTAACTGTAATCATCTACACCATTCTCTCTCCTTTATGGTTCTTAGCACAATTTGTAATTATACAGCTATTGGTTGGTTTATTTGCTTAATAATGCCGGACTGGGAACACCAGGAAGCCAGGGAAGGCACATACCCTGTCCATCCCTGAAGCCGCCATACTCAGCGCCTGGGAGCCACTCAACGGTCACCTAAGCACTGAATGGAAGAGGATGGATGGCCGAATGAGACAGCCTGGAAAGTAAGCGTGGCCCCTTGTGGGAACCCTTTTGTTTCTTTCTCCTAATGAGTTACAACAGTTCACTAAAACTAATCAAATGCACCCCTGGCCAGAGTTTAGGTTTTGCCAGAGAATAAGGTAAAAATTACTGATTTCCCACCTGCTCACTCAGAGAGAATTTCTGAATGTTTACCACATACTTAGCACTGTAGAGCAGCTTGTACTAAATAAATAAACAGACCTGAAGCCTCCTTCCACCCTGTCCCTACAGGGATGCCAGACCCGGGAGACACACGTAATGACACAGGAGGCAATTAGATAATAGGACAAAGCTAGGATAATTATTTGCCATGGTGAGTGACACACTTAAGGAAAACATGGAGACATAAGCAGAGAGCTATCACTTCAGGGCACTTGGAAGAGGGTGTCCTCAGGACCAGGACAGGTACACAGCAAAGCCACTCTCTGCAAAGCATTGGGAAGAGGCCACAAGGTCAGTTTCCCCAAAGAGGGTGTGTCACTGAGGAGCCTGACCTAGATCAACTAGTGGGGGTACAGTGAAGGAGATCATAAAAACTCACAGGGGAGCCCAGAAGACTCCAGGAAGAGGGGAGGTGATAACTCTTAGGGTTTCTGATTGTGTTTGATGGGTTTGGGATATTCTTCCATCTAGCAATTAGCCTAGTGTTTTCTAGTCTAGGTGGTATATATTCAACTGTACCTGCTGACAATACATGTACACACACACACACACACACACACACAGAGAGAGAGAGAGAGAGAGAGAGAGAGAGAGAGAGAGAGAGAGAGAGGGAGGGAGAGAGAGAGAGAGAGAGAGAGAGAGGGAGAGAGAGTAGAAGAACAAATGGTACGTTTGTCTTACTTAATAGTTTAAGAAATCCTAATTAATATCCTCCAGAAAGAAAAGGGAAATGTCTCAGGATCACTTATGAGCCACCTCACAAGGGCAGAGAATTAGGACTACTAAGGAGATAGTTCAACACTTGGACATAAAAACATTTTTGAAATATAAGATTATTCTGAGGGGGTGGAGAGATGGCTCAGCAGTTAAGAGCACCAGCTGCTCTTGCAGAGGACCTGGGTTGGTTCCTAACACCCACATGGCAGCTCACAACCAGCTCCAACACCAGTTCCAAAGGATCCGATTCCCTCTTCTGGCCCCTAGAGGCACTGCACGCATAGTATACATATATACATAAAGGCAAATACTCATACACATAAAATTAAAATAAATCTTTAAAAAGTGTTGGCAGATGATAAATAATATTCAACTAACTTACCCCTCTCATTCACTCCCTCCTTCCCTCCCTCCCTCCACCTGGGGATTAAATTTCAGCCTTCTACACACTAAACAAGCATTCTACCATAAAACTACCTTCTTAGCCCCTTTTAAAAGGAAACTTGAATTTCAAATAGGAACTTGTAATCTTCCTGCCTCAGTCTCCTTAGTAGTTGGGATTATAGACATATATCACTTTCAACATTAATTTTTATAAGAATTCTTTAAAATCAAAAGATAGGATTTTTTCCTCTAAAATTAGAAAAGATGGGCTGCTAAAATGGCTTTAAGTGGCTTCAAGGCACTTGCTGCTAAACCTGATGGCCTGTGTTGGATAGCTGGGACCCACATGGTAATAGGAGGGATCAGGCTCTTGTCTTCAGACATGGCTCCCGTGTGCTCCATCCCCAACACCAAGTGAAACAAAAAACATTCTAGTATTTTAAACAATTATAGATTTAAATATGAGCTTTAATAGTAGTCTTAATGTATACCTTGGTCCATTTTCTATTGCTACCACAGAATACCACAAACTAGGTATTTTATAGAGAAATTTCTCTTTCAGGGTTCTGGTACTGGCATCTGGTGAAGGCCCTTGTGCCAGATCACACACACACACAGCAGAGAGCAGCAACATGAATACCAGGTCTTTCTCCTCTTCTCATAAAACCCACCATTCACCTCCTGGGCGTCCCACCCTCAGGACTTCTAATTCTGATCACCTTCCAGGCCCCGCCTCCCTAGGATCAACATCCTCGATGGGATAGAGTGCTCACTGTAAAAGTTTCTGACAACTAAATGTAATCACAAGGGCCAGAGATGGAGGGAAGGAGAGGTGAGGGGAGCTGGGTGGTGAACAGCTCAGGCAAAACCAAGAAAACTCAACCAAAACTACAAAGAATGGATTCATGCTCCAGAATACAGGTTGAAATTTGGATTTAAATCACACCACAGGGGCTAGAGAGATGGCTCAGTGCTTAGAAGTCCAAACTGCTCTTGTGGAGGACCTGAGTTTGGCTCCCAGCACCCAACTGGACAGCTCACAAACAGTTCTAGGGGATCAGATGCCTCTGACCACCTAGGGCATTTGCACTCATATACGCATACCCACCCCACTCACATGCATAGAATTAAAAATTTTCAAAAAGCCTTTTAAAAAAATCATCACAGTTGATCACCAGGCAGGCACCTGTCTCCTCTCTTTAGGCCAGGTCCCTGACTGCTCACCCTGGCCACCCTAGAAGAGGCTACAGTTTTCCTTAGAGTCACCCTCATATCCCAAAGCTTCTCAGCTTTGTCTCATCTACTCCTCTACAGGGTTTCACTGTGTAGCCCTGACTGGCCTGGAACCTGCTAGGTAGACCAGGCTGGCCTTGAACTCACAGAGATCTGCTTGCTTCTGCCTCCTGAATGCTGGGATTAAAGGCGTGGGCCACCACTGCTGGCTCATTGGCTCCTCCACAGCCAGTGCAAGGTTACTTTCCTTCTCCAAATTTTCATCACAAAAATACTCTGAACTCCAGTTCTGACATACTGCTCCAACTCCCATCACCACAGCGGGCGCTGTAGAAACCTGTGGCTAGCATCTGTAACAGTCTAATAAACTCGTCGATTTCAGAGACACACAGCCACCACAGCAAACATTCTATGAGAAGCCCTCCAACAGGTGACCCACTGGGGTCATGGGAGTACTCATTTGTATGCTGTGAGGTGCAATTGGACACCCAGGGGTGCTAGCTGGTAGTGACTAGTCACAGGCACCCGTGGAGCACGTAAGCATGACTCACAGGACTGGGGAGCTAAATTTTTATTTCTTTTACACTTCATTTAAGTGTAAATAATCATGAGTGGCTATCAGCGACCATGATGGACAGAAAAGACTTTACTCTGTAAGTTCAGGTAGAAGCCGCAGGCAACCCTCCCAGTGCTTCTATAGGAAGGGGAAAGCCCCACAGGATTAAGAGGAAAAGGAAATAGAAAATGAATATGGAAAAGACAGAAATAGAAATAGTACTTTTTTTCTTTTGCAGATACACAATTAGTTAAATAGAAAACTGGCCAAACCAATATCCCTGACATAAAATTAGAAAAAAATGAAGTATTTAAAAACTTACCTATCTAGATAGATGAGCTATCTAGCAAAATAAAAGGTGTAGTAGGGAAAGACACAAGAATTCTAACTAAACAAAGTTAGATTCATTAGCCCTGATTTAGAGAATTCATGGTAATGTCA
This sequence comes from Peromyscus attwateri, assembly GCA_902168425.1. Taxonomy (NCBI): domain Eukaryota; kingdom Metazoa; phylum Chordata; class Mammalia; order Rodentia; family Cricetidae; genus Peromyscus; species Peromyscus attwateri. The sequence continues at coordinate 10,140 of CABHPP010137701.1, read as the reverse complement.
GAATGATTAGTCTGTAAGATGAAAAATAGATTAACATAATAACAATTACATTGCTGTTAGAATACTCTAGAATGTGATAAATCACTGGCAAAATTAAGGAGGAAACACACACACACACACACACAACCACACACACACACACACACAATAATACCCAAGAGTGGAGGAGGATGCACTAATCAAATTTTAAGACATATTATAAAGTGATCTTCATCAAAACTGAATTTTGCTGGATCAAAGCCAGGACAAAGACTAATAAAATAATGATTTCAGAGATAGATTTAAGCACTTAAGAGTCCTTAGGACATAGTGAACAAAATAAAACTAAGAGTCCCAATAATGGATGAAAGAATTACCACTTAATAAATGTGGGTAGAACAAATGAATATCAATATGAAAAAATATATATTATATCCATAACTCACCAAATAGAATCATTCTTTCCAAACTGGTCAATGAACTAATTAAACACAGAAAGCAATAAACAAGAAAGGATGATGTGCCCCCAATACAGTGAAGAGATGACTCATGGCTGCCGAAGACCACAGAGTCGTAAGACAGCCGTACGAGGGCTCCAATGTTTTAAAGAACCTTAGACTCTTTTAATAAAAGGAACAAGGTAAACATAAAGAAAGGATCACTTTAAATCATGATCAGAAAGGAGATTTACAATCCCAAACAGAAAATAAAATAAGCTTTATATCCGGGTATAAACACCTACTGCCACCAGCGATGTGACATCAGCTAAGGAGAAGCAGGAGCAGACCTGGCCAGCACCAGCCCCGTGGTGTCACTTCTCTGTGTTTTGCACACTGAGAACCATCCCTAGTAAGATAACCTGGGGAAGCGTGCAATCTCACGGATAAGGGAAGAAACGCAAGTGTAGACAGCCCCCAACTTGTTTTTTTTATCTGTTTGTTTTTACTAGCCGATGTTGTCAGTAGAAACAGTATTTTGAATTTTTAAGATTTATTTTAGTTTTAATCATGTGTATGTGTGTGGGTATGTGCACGTATGTGGGCGTAGATTTCCATGGAGGCCAGAAGGAGGTATTGGATCCTCTGAAGCTGGAGTCGCAGGTGGTTGTGAGCCACCCCACAACCAAACTTGGGTCTGCTGGGAACTGGACTTGCAGCTGCTGCAGGAGCACCATGCACTGCTGACTGCGGAGCCATCTCTCTGTCCCTTTGCTTTGTTTTCTTTGGGATACGTGTAAACATTTCTATTCGGAGCAGAAACGTTAGGATTCCCTCTTGGGCACCATCAATGTGGCTCTAGCGTCATGTCAGATGCTTGTTGTCCCTCTTGCTTGTCCACCTTCTGTCCATCACATGTCAAACAATCACAATGCCAAGCCCCGAGTCTGAAAAGATATAACAAGTCCTAACTTCATGGTGACCCCTTGTCTCATAGCTGGGTGGACTGAGCTCTCAGTGTCCTAGTAGACTGATAAGAATGATAGTTACTCTCTGCTAGGGTAACCACTGAGGGACACCAGAATTCAGGACTTCTGCCAGGTGGCTCCTTCAACCCTTGTTGGAGGCACTGGTGTGGGGCAAGGATCACAGTTCAAGCTTCTGCCTCAACCTGCTTGGCCACTTACTAGCTCTGTAACCATGGGACACGGGTTATCTTTCATCTATAAACTGAGAGTAAAAATTCTTGCTCCTATAAGTTTGATAAGAAAATTACAAGATCTTTCCTGTCATAGGCTTAACACATAGAAAACATCAAATAAACGGTAGTCATCACCATCATCATTATCATCATCATCAGCAGCAGCAGCAGCTGCTACAGCAGCATCCCACCAGCTCTACCATTTTCTTCTTTAAGGACAGGTCTTGGGCTCTAGGTCTAAGCCCCCAGAAGAGCCCTTACTCCAAAGAGCTTTGGAGCTGTGTTCTGTCATCAGATGGAAGCATCTGTCTTTAACATCTTGTCACTTTCCATGTGTTTCTGCTCCATATGTCAAAACCCATTACCCTCATTGTGATAGTTTTTAACTGTCAACTCAATACAAGCCAGAACCACCAAGGAAAAGAGTATAAATTGAAGAATTGCCTAGATCAGGTTGTCTTGGTATTGATATGGGAAGACGCAGCCCACTGTGGGCTGCACCATTCCCTAGGCAGGGGTTCCTGAACTGTGTGAAAGAGGAGAAAGCTAGCAAGCAAGCAAACAGGCTTGCATGCATTTATTTCTCTCTGCTCCCAGTGGATGTGATGCTTCAGGCTCCTGCCACTGTGACTTCTCCTGACGAGGGACCATGAGCTGGAATCGTAAGCAGGATAAGCCTCTTTTTGCCTCAGACGCTTTTTGTCAGGATATTTCATCACACTGACAGAAACGAAACTAGAATACACTTATCATCCCTCAGCTCGGCATCTTTTTTTTCTACCTTTAATAATTTGAATACAAGTGAATAATTTAAACCAAGTGAAGGGTTCACACCTCACTTTCTTTGCTTCTACTTGGAAGATAATTTATTTATGAAATTCAGATTCAAATTCAATAAAACGGCCATCTGATGTGGTTGTTTTGTTTTTTAACATCACAAATCCACATTCTCTGTTGCAATTAGTATCCCCAAAAGGAGGATGACTGATGTGTACAATAATTTCTCAAGGGCCCCCCCACATGAAGAGTCTCCAAGAACTGGCTACTATGCTCCCAGGGATGAAGTCCCTATTAGATCCCCGAACAACATTTTTTTTTTTATTATCATTCATGGAATCAGAAAGACTTTAAGAAATGTATTCTAAGAGATCAGAGTGCTCAGCCCCAAATGGGACATAAATATCACACCTCTCCCTGCCAGGCTTGGGGACCTTCAAGAAAGAGGGGGCAGAGAGATCCTAAGAACCACACACGGTGGCTGACCTCAAGGAAACAAGAGTTTTCCAGATACAACACAGCAGTTACACATAGAACACAGAGCAGCTCTAAACGCATGCGCAAAACCCACACAAGCTCAAGCAGCCAGAAATCCCTGCATGAAGGGAGGAAGGGAGGCACGAAACTCTACCACTAGCTGAGGAGCTCTTGGAGAGAGACTCGGTTTTCTCTAACGATGCAGCTCTTCGTAGGTCAACCACATACCCGGGCAGGCCACACACCCGAGACCAGTTGGTCAGTACAAACTGGACTTGATGGGGGTAGCACTCAGAGTTGGGTGGGTTGGCAGGGGAGGATGTAGACGGTAGATGTGGGAGGAATTGGGGGAGGAATGAAAATGACCACAATATATGGTATGAAATTCTCAAAGAATTAATAAAAATATTAGAGAAGAAATACATTCTGCAAGCTACCTACATATGAATTTGGAGCATCCTAAGGGTACAGACGATTACACCTAACAGTCACAGAACTGAGTTGACATTTGTACATCTATAAAGTACATAATTTATATTATATACACACATACCTCTCCCTGTGGTGATGGGAGACATGCAGTAAATACAAATCTTAGAAGTATTTCTGACAGAAGAACTCAGTTGAATTCAGATTGGCAGGCCATTGAAATGGCTGGGATAGCTAAAAGCATTTGCAGCTCCAGTCTGAAGACCTGAGTTTTGTCACTCAGCCGCCCCCCCCATCCCCCCATGAAAGGTGAAGACTGACTCCCCCAAGGTGTCTCCTGACCTCTACACTCACGCTGTGGCACATAGAATGAGGATATGCACATATCACACATCCCCACACAGGTTCCCATACAAAAGCTTCAGAATAACATCAAGGAACAGTGGAACTCATCTATAAGTGACCCAGGACAGGTGTCGTCTTGGTCCGTTCTGCCTCTGTCAAATTCAATGTCAAGAACACAAAGTAATGGGCTGGGCAGAATCACCTTCCTGGGGACTCTGCCCCCTTCTGAAAGCAGGATAACAGTAATTCTAAAGAAGTCTAGAAGTTTCTGTGAGAAGATGTAGCCTCTCTCTCCTCATTCCCCAACTTGCTCAGAATGAGGCCTGGGATCCACTCTGTCTCCCATTTGCCCCTGAGGGTGGACACCTCATCTCACTAGTTCCAGGGTGTGGGGGGCAACTCCGTCTTTTGTAAGCCAAACCCTGAGTTCTCTGTTCCCACAGTAACCAAGTAATCTTGGGAAAGAAAGATCCTTGGCTGGTTTTCCAGGTCAGGTCAGAAAAATCGGTAAATTCTGTGGACCCCAATGGACTTCATTCGAATATTCCCTCTCTCAATCCAATGAAATGCCCAGTCTATTTTCAGAGAGTTAGACTGGTAGGTTTTAGGAATTAAAAAAAATTAAATTCTTAGTTCTTGTTCCCTATGTCGTTTGCTCACCAATACCATTCAATTATAGGTAACAGAATCCAAGAGACCTTGCAACATTGTTACAATGTCAGAGGCTGCAGGCAGTCTGTGTTCCAACAGAGCAAGGATGGATACCTTAGGTGGCCATATTTGGTACCACACAATCCAGACTGGGCTGTTTGGTCCAGATGGCCAAGCAGGAGGCTTGCCTGTGGCCTATCACGAGATTTGGCACTTAAGGATGAGCTGGGCAATTACAGCATCTTTCTTAGTAGTCCAACCTGGAAAATACCAAGACAAAGGAATGGCGGGCAGTCAAATTACTGCTGAGATACCCGGAGGCTGACAGAGTACTGGGAGAGGCCTCCCTGTGCTGTCCTGAGACTGGACGTAACAGACAGGTCAGCAGAAGTGGACGTGGGGAGAAAAGACCTGAGAGGAAGTAGAGAAGCCATCCAGTAGCAAGAGAGCAGAACAGCAGACTTGGCACATGCAGGAACTCCCAGGGGCCTGGTCTAGTATGATGGGTTCTGATGGGCCTCCATTCTTCCCTGTAAGGAAGCTGATGCTGCTCATCCTGTGGCCTGGCCCACCCTGCCTTTCCAGAGCTCTGGCTGACATTCTTCCTCTGTGAGGCCTTTGTTTGTAGAGGAGCTGTGTGGAGCCTGGGAAGCAGAGTTATACACAGCAGGGCCACGCTGCTGACTTCTGAATCCCAACACGGTGTGCTTCCAGCTCCCCTGCCTCCTGGCTGCTCAAGGGGTCTTGGGACGCTGCTGGCAGCCTCTGCTGACCCTGACTGTCCTGACTTCCAGGGGCTCAGAGCAGCAACCTCGGCTATGGTTTTCTCTACCATGCTGTACTTCCTTTCCTTCTTCAAGTTATTAACAGAAACCAAAGGCTGTGTAGACTTCGGCCTTTCCTCCCTCGCTCCCTGTGCTCCTTTCCCTCCCAAAGCCCTGTCTACTCTGACTGTGCCTCCTTCATTGTCCTGGAACCCTGATGTGGAAGGATGAAAGGAATTCAGTCAGCTTGCTGTCACCTCCTCAGGGCTCTGAAAAGCCCTCCCTCTCTCCTAATTAGCGGCCTCAGCTTCCTCCCTGAGCAAACCTCAGCATGGGCCTCCTTTCCCTCATCAGAAGGAATTATCAACCCCTGGATTCAAATTTCAATCCAATAACTCCTTCCCTAATGCATGCTGTACCTCCATCAAATCATCAAGGGCCCATCTTCCCCCATCTTCTCGTGTGCGTGCGTGTGTGTTTAAATCATTTGGACCCTCTGGTTCTCAACCCTGGAAGTCTGAAGTGTCTGGTGATGCAGACTTCTCAGGCTACTTTGCTCAACTTTGGACTAGTATTCAAGCCCACATTTTTTTTTAAATGAATTCTTTTTATTGCAAACAAACGTCTAAATTAATTTCTCCACCCACTGTTTCAGCTAAACTGGCTGGTCCACAAGCCCCTGGATTCTGTCATCTCTGCTCCCTACGCCCTGAAATCATACCTGGCTTTTCTGTGGCTGCTGGGGATCAGAAGTCAGATCCTCATGTTCGCACAGCCAACATATTATCCACTGAGTCATCTCAGTGAGTTGCCAAGGCTGGTCTTGAACTCATTCTGTAGTCCAGGCTGGCCTTGAAGTTGTGATCTGCCTGTGTTAGCCTCCCGAGTAGCTGGGATTATAGGCTTACACTACCAGGCCTGGCTAGAATGACTCCTATCAGATAAAGGGAACCAAGTGTTAACAAAGGTATGAGAACACTGAGCACTTGCCCTCTGTTATAGGAACATAAAATGGTGTGGCCACTACAGAGTGGAATGAATGGCAGCCCCTCTACAGGCTGAAACTAGATCTACCCATATGACCTGCCATCTTACCGCTGGGTACACACTTGAAATGAAAGCAGGGGCTCCAACAGGCATGCCCTTGACTGCGGCCACAATGCTAACAACAGTTAAAAGGTGAAAGTAACCCGAGTGTTCATCTACAGAGGAGCAAAAAGTGGCAAACTTCATACAACGTGTGGGGCAACCTATAATCCCAGTGCTGGGGAGGTGGAGACAGGCAGGTTTCTGAAACTTGCTAGCCATCCCAGACTACTCAGTGGGCGACATTCATTGTGGGACCCTGAATCAAAACAAGGCAGATAGCACATGAGAAACAACACCGAAGGCTGCCATCTGATCTTCACATGTGTAACACACACACACACACACACACACACACACACACACACACTCCCTTCCATTACTGGGAATCAAGTGCAGGACCTTCCTTGTACATATAAGCATTCTACCACTACCACTGAGCTACACCACCACAATGGTTCCACACTGAGGTACCTAGAGAACTCGGATTTATAAAGATGTGAAGTAGAGCATTGGTCTCCAGGATCTGCTGGAGGAGGAATGAGGCTGTTTCACGGGGGCTAGGTTTTGGTTTTGCAATATGAGAAGGGTTAGGTGTGGCTAGCTCCATAACAATGTGAATGACTTGGAACTACTGAACTGTACACTTTAAATGGCTGAGAGGGCAGACTGTATGTTATTCCTAAGTATTCCATGACAATGGTTGGTTTATCGCATATATCTTACAGGTGTACATGACATGTGTGTAAGTGTGTGTGTGTGTGTGTGTGTGTGTGTGTGTGTGTGTGTGTGTGAGAGAGAGAGAGAGAGAGAGAGAGAGAGAGAGAGAGAGAGAGAGAGA
>CABHPP010137700.1:0-39727 GCA_902168425.1 Peromyscus attwateri | reverse complement strand
GGTGGGAAGAATCGTAGCCCGTCTCTTAGAATTGGTTTGTGACTTGTACTGCGAAGTTAAAGGCACGTAGATGTTCTCTTGGCTCTTTTCAGAGAATGATACAGCTAGACTGGCTAGAAGGGTAAAAGTACTTCTTCGGGTTCTCTTTGCTGACATTTTCATGGTGCTTTTTAAAGACTTCTCCATCTACTTTGAGGACTACAGATTTTTCTCTCTATATAAAGGAAACTAATCTTAACATATTTATTCTAGACGTACGGCTGCATCAGACTGTTTTACAGAATTACTTGCAAGCATTTTTAAACAGTTTTGTATGTAGACGCAGCGGTACCACTGAGCTGTTGCTCCCATTCGCCCTAGCTAACTCCCCTTTTTTAAATCCTTCATCAAAACTTTTCTCTTACAACAGCATTTTCCTAGAATCCATTAACGGAGAGATGTTGTGCATTTAATTTCTGCAGATCTGTATTCCTCTATCTAAAAGTTTGGTTTTTACGTATATCGATCTGGATCTCAAAATCCTAGCTATCCACCGTGATTATTAAAGTCTAGTTACCGTCATCCTGAACAAAATGATTTTTGAGTCTAGTGACAGCTTATGTTTTTAAAGACCTGTAACAACCATGAGATTGAGCTGGATTTAAAACAAAGAAGAAAAAAATCTTAAACTACTGGGCTGGGGATCTAGTTCAGTGGTAGGGCCATTGGGTGGTATGCCAAGGCTCTGGGTTCAATTCTCACCCCCCCCCCAAACCCATAGTGTGCCATTCTCACAACCTTTTCCAGAAATTCAGTTGGCAAATTTGATTTGTTCCTAACTTTTCAGAAAGCTAGGTAGACGATTGAGACCTTAATGATTGAATCTGTATACTTTATTTAACATCCTTTGATAAATAATATAAAGTGAAAATGCAAATCAATTTTATTTTTAAGTAACAAGTTTTTTTCATCTCAGAAACATGTAGGAGAAAGATTGCTTCTTGGCCTTTTGACTAAGATCAAGTGTAAAGTATGTATCAGTACTTGACTGGCATTAGTTAATAATCTTAATTTTAGTGTTTACCAATTAAAAAACTAGGAGATCCTTTCTTGAAAACATTTTTCTATGATCTTTTTTAAATGTCTTTGTTTTTCTTTCCTGTCATATCATTTTTCTCCTTCACCTACAGATCCAAGCTGTTCTTGAATCTTACTCTTCTTCAAAATATTTATTCTGCTGGTAATGAAGAGGGAGGATGTGTTCCTGGGGCATTCTTTATTGTCAGAAATTTCATTTCCAGAGGTAGAAATAATGTAAAGATAAATGTGTTCTAGGATATGAGAAAAAGAAAAGATACCACAGAGGATTAGATAAAATCACATGTCCTGGGAAGATGGGGTATGAATGAAAGGAAAGAATTGTGTTAAGTCAGATGGGACTGGAACCTAAAACAAGATCAGACCTCAAATCTTAAGTCCCAGGAACAAGGATTTTAGTTACAGTGAGAGTAGTTCCTGCTTCACCTTTTCTAGGCAATAAAGGTTGGTCTGGGAAGTTTGTCTTACCATTTCCGTATGTCTGTCTAGCCCTGGCATCTGGAAAGATGTGAAATAAGGCTTACAATTTTGATCAGTTTTTTGTATAATTTGATTTTAAGATCAATTCCTTTTTTTCTCCCTAAAATCCTCATTGCCTAAATATGTTAATGTTTAAATCAATGTAATTTAATGTTTCAAAAATGGTGAGCAAAATGCCAATGCAAGAGTTCTTAAGAGTCTTTCCAGTAGTTTGCTCTTCACCATGTATACAGAGCAGACTGGAATGGGAATAGCATTCCTCCAGACAGAGAACAGGGACCCAACTCTAGGGAAATGGCTACGGAAATGGGTTGTGGCCCAGGCTTAGAATTTGGCAAATTGCCAGGTTTATTTACCCCTCTTTATATATGTGCATACAGAGGAGGTATCTGAAGGGGCCATTTATTTGTTGGATAGTTGCTGAAATGTAGACTGTGGGAAAAATCACATAAAGTATATTTCATCTAATCCTCGAATTGTTCTTTTTTTGTTTTTAATGTCAGTGATTTCATTTTAAAGGTATTTAATTCTCAGAGAATTTATTTCTCAAAGTACTTTTATAATTTTCTTGAGCAAGATATTGGTAAACTATGAGTTTGCTTTGTTTTTAAGACAAGCTCTGATTGACAACTACATGAAATCCAAGTTCTGGTGATAATAACCAAATCTGTGCTAAGTTTGTCTCCAGTTTTTATTGGTTACGTAGCCTTTATAAACATTCAGGATAACCACTGATGGAGACTCTTTCAGCTTGATGTGTTTTTCCAAGTGGTACCAGCTATGACTTGCATGTAAAGTGGCCTCCATAGGTTCCTGTGATTGACCACTTGCTCTCCAGCTTGGGGTGCTAATTTGACAGGTTGTAGAATCTTTGATAGGTGGAACCTAGCTAAAGAAGTGAGTGGCCTGGGGTCTGAAGATGCCTTGAGATGGTAGTCTGACCTCACTTCTGTGCTATACTGTCCTCTAGTCTGGTATAATGTCAGCCAGCAGCCACCACACACTCCTGCCACCATGGAGCAGCTGCCCGTTACCATGGTTTCCATACTATGAGGGTTCACACCCCTTCAAGTATCGAACTAAGGAGCAACTTTTCTACTGAGTGTCCTCTGTTAGGTATTTGATCACAGCATGAAAGTAACTATTATAGTCCATTATCATTCAAGGTGAACTATTTGGGAGAGGGCTAGATGAAATACATTGAATGAATGTAAATATAAGGCAAACTTATTTTCTGTGAGGGAAAATTAGAGGGTGGGGTTCACACTAAGGTTACATTTAGGGTTTAAAGTCGGTGCAGTGCAGTAAGCAAGTAGAGATAGTGTGACGTCAGTGTGCTGGTGCCTGGGGGAGGTACATACAGAGTAGAACGGAACCCACAGCATGTATTTAACCAGCACTTTATAATTTTATTTTTAGATGAAAAGTTGTAAGATTATTTGAGAGTTGGAGCTGAATCTAATATTCAGTAATGGCAACAGGTGACTTAAAAAGAAGCTTTCGGAAGCTAGAACAAGTGCTTCGTTTGCTAAATTACCCTAATGAGGTGGATTATGTTGGGTAAGCTATAATACATTGGATATTTGAAACTTATTTGTGTGCTTTTTATTTTGCTAAAAGTTTAACATGTATGACATGCTGGGGATCCTAAATGAAAGTAAAGATTTTGTATGGACCCTGTTACTGGCTGCCAAGCCTGATGACCATGACTTGAATTCCCAGGACTCATGTTGAAACTAGAGATCCAGCTCCTTCAAATTGTCCTTTGTCCTCCATGTGTACCAAAGACTATGTGCTAATGTGCTAAGAATTAAACTCTGTTCCTCTGGAGGAGCTGCAGGTGCTCTTGACTGCTGAGCCATCAGTCCAATTTGAATAAGAATTTTAAAGCATGGGGGCTGCCATAAGAAATCTCATTAATTGGAATCTTCCATACTAAAAGAATTCATGGTGTAAATGTATAAAATCTATCTTCTACACATTGAATACACAAATAAATTTTCAAGAAATGGTAACATCTGTGATCAGATTGGCTATATTAAAAATAATACTGTTCTGTGGAATGAGAGAATGGCAGATTATATAATTAATGAAATCCATTATACTCCAGTGAGTTTAAAATTATATGGAGACAGTATCTAGACTGATGCATATACAGTTTAACTCTCAGCACTCATAGCAGGTGCCTTAACATCTGTCTGTGCAATGGGCATGTGGCACACATACACAAATATAAAAAAAAAATCTTTTAAAACTTTGGGGTGGTGATGGGGAGGTTTATACACACATTTTGAATTATGTGGAAAGCATTCTATTTATATGTAAGTACAGTATAACTTTAGTTAACCAATAGTGCTAGCTAACTGAAGAAATAATTCATTTGCTGTTTTGTGCAAGAATCAGTAAGGCATTTTTACACCAGTCAATAAGTAGACAATTAGAAACAGACAGCATGAGGCAGCAGATGCTGAAAGATCAGTGTGGATCTTCAGGATGGCTTCATGAAATCAGCATTTAACTACTGAGTTGTAACGAATAAAGACAGGCAAAGTGTAGGATGCCCGCCTAGACATGAGCACAAGCTAAGAAGGTCCAGTTCTCATGAAAGCAGAAGGTGGATGTTGAATCACAGCATGAGCTCTTTCCAGTGTGTTCCTCATTTGTAGCTTAGAGTTCAAATAATTCATCTTTGCAGGCTTGTGTAGGAACAAATGAGTTATTGTAACAAATGTTACAAAAACATCAAATATTCTTGAGAACTGTAGGGTAGTACTTTTTTATTAATAGGAGTAATAAATAGATTAAGAATAAGCTTCAGAAAACCAATAAAAACTGTAGGAGATAGACTGTACAGTTGTAGTGAGGTTTTGAGCACATGAAAATGAACAGTACTGTTTCATAGTCAGATCAGGGTGCTTTAGAGTGGGATATAGAATCTGAAGAGTCATAAATTGCTCCATTATTGTATCTGTAATAATAACTAAGTTATTGACAACAGTGCTAATTACCCTTAATCACCCAGCTTCTGGAACTGTGCTAATGAAGTCTCTTCCCTTTTTCCTGGCAGTTTGATGAAGGGGGACACAGCAGCATCTTTGCCTATCATCAGCTATTCTCTTACCTCATACTCCCCTTATATATCAGAACTTCTGATGGAGTCCAATATAGACCTCATATCAAAAAATGATGTGCGCTTCATAGATACCGTCTATAAGGTATTTTGAGTTTATGAAACAATAATTACTTGAAGTACTATTGATTTTTAAAATTGATACTTTAGTAATAATTATCAAAACACAGTTGCATGTTCACTTAACAATGGTATACATCCTGAGAAATGTCTTGATAGGCACTTTTGCCATTGGGCAAACATCAGAGTGTGCTTGCCCAGACCTAGATGTCTATATGCATAGCCTATTGCTCCTGGGCTACAAGCTTGTAGCATGTTTAACATTTGTGTGTCTAAACATGCAAGTAATATAGTTAAAATACTAGTCAATAAGAAAAAAAGTCAGCTTTATCATAATCTAGGGCCACTATCATATCTTGTCATATGTCACATGTATGTTTAGTTGACAGAGTATTTTCATAGGTGTTTATCTCGTTAAAATGGAGTCTCTACAGCTGACCTGAGCTCGTGGGAGCTCATGTACTCTGGACCAACAGCTAGGAAGCCTGCACAGTACCGACCTAGGCCTCTGCATGTGTGTGACAGTTGTGCGGCTTGGTCTGTTAGTGGGGCTCCTAGCAGTGGGATCAGGACCTGTCCCTGGCACTTGAGCTGCCTTCTGGGAACCTCTTCCCCATGCTGGGTTGCCCCGTCCAACCTTGATTTAGGGAGTGTGTATGGGGGTGCGGTTTTCTTGGTCCTGCCTCACCTTGATGTGCCATGCTTTATTGATGGCTATGAGAGGCCTGCCCCTTTCCTGAATGGGAGACAAAGGAGGAGTGGATGGGGAGGGGGATAGATGGGAGGTGGGGGGGAGGGAATGGGAAAAGAAGAGGGAGGGGAAACTGTGGTTGGTATGTAAAGTAAATGAAAAAAATTAATTAATAAAAAAAATGGGGTCTCTATTGAAATTAAGTTGTAATTCATGTTTGCTTTATCAATGTTTCCTATTAATTATGGCAACTGGTAAACGTTTGTCACTGGCTTTAATTTGCCTGCTTCCTATGAAATTTTAGTAAGTTTGTGTGCTGGAGGAAGCAAGAGAGAACTGAGTCCCCAGGCTTCTGTGTTATTTGACTTGTGAGATACAAACTGAAATTTCCATAGTTTGTTCCTTGAGATCTGATACCAGGTCTCATCTCTGCAGTAGCATTTAGACACCTGGATGGAGACTGACTTTGATCTCAATTGATTTTGATTTTTAAACCTTAACATTTACCATTAATTTTTGGTCAAGTACTGTGAATTTGTGTGTGTGTGTGTGTGTGTGTGTGTGTTTGTTTTCTTTTCTTTTTTTGAGACAGGGTCTCACTAATTAGCTCTGTCTTTCCTGAAGTGCTCTCTCTTCCTCTCCTCCTCACTCCCTCTCCCCTCTCTCCATTTTTCTCCCTCTCTTCCCTCCTGCCCCTGGCACATCCCTAGCAACCTGTTTCTCATACCTGGGCATAACTCAACACCAGCTCTGTAATTTTAGCACCTTTACTTAATGGCTTGATCTTCCTCTCAAAGGTAATTAGTACCTTCTGACCAGCTGGTCATATAATTTTGAATTAAACAAATATTACTTTTGTTTCTTCACAGCTTCTTCGTGATCAATTTGATTATAAACCAATTTTGACAAAAAAGCAGTTTATACAGTGTGGATTTGCTGAATGGAAAATCCAAATTGTCTGTGATATATTGAATTGTGTGATGAAAAAGCACAAGGAATTGACTGGCTCTGACAAGGTGAATTTATGAATAAATTTCAGTGCTAACTTATGCTAACTACCCCAATATTTGAATAAACATCAAGTTGTCACCAGATTTGCTGGACCCAGAAGTTCTTTGTCTCATTCTTAGACTGATGATTAGAGAAAGAATTCCAGGACAGACATAGAGCAGACTTGAGCATAGTAACAGATTGATCAAGCAAAAGCAATAGTGTCTTCAGGGAAAGGAGTGGGCAGCTGAGCGTGGTAGGTGAATATGCCAGACTCAGGCATCAGAGCATCTTAGGAACTGAAGGGAATTCTTGTGTTAATGCTATTTGCATAATTGTGGAATTTTCTAGGAATTCCAAGGGCATTTCTAGGAACTAGGGTTAGTTTGGACCAAACATGTGTTGTTTAGAACCAAGATGGAATTTGAAGGGATGTGAATGTGTAAAATTACAGAGATGCTGAGGAGTCTACCCACCAAACTTCTAGGTCTCAGAATTTCCTCTACAGGACATACAAATTTCACAGCTAGCTTCCTGGAGAGTACAGGTTGCTGCAGTACCAGGATGTCTTACTGTCTGTACCTGGATAAGGCCATAAGCACCTAGTTAGTTCTAAATCCCACTGTTCGTACAGCCCACATATTCAACGCCATTGTTGCTGCATTATCCACATTCAGGGCATAACCCACTCAAGGATCATCATTTCTCTGATACGAGTCACATGTCTTATGCATCTGTGACTTGGAACTAAATTGGCAGTTCAAAGATAGTGTATTTTTGTCCCTTTTTAAAGTTTTTGTTTGTTTATTTGTTGGTTTGTTTTTAACTATGCAGCCCAGCCTGGCCTCAGTCCTCCTTCCTCATACTTGAAGTGTGGGATTCCAGCCCCACCATAGCAGTTTCACTTAAATTTACAGTAAACAAATAAACGCATGGTTCATTACTTTCACTGTTTGCTGTCATCAAAAATAAGTATTGAAATAACGGAATTGAAGTGTATATCACACTTTTTATACAATGCATTGTTTTGTCTAATACTTTTCCTTTCTTAGACTTCGTCATGCCAGAGAAAGAAAAGCATCCCGGAAAGACCCGAACCTTGTTCGAGCAGTGAGAGCGCCGCCCCTGGAGAGGCTGTGGGCATTGACATCACCGGCAGGTTTATGACTTCAGGAAAGGTGTGAGACTAGAAGGGACCAGAAGCATATCTGAATGCAGTAAAGATTTGTTTCTCTGACGAGCATTTGGTGAAACATTACAGTCAGATACCACAGTGTACAAGGCATTTTTTTAGAACGTGTTAGTTTATTTCATTTCTTTCTAGAAGTACTTTGATCATATCCACCCCCACTGCCCTCTCTTATCACCTCCTTCCCTTCCCTACCCTCAAATAGTCTCAGCAGAAGAGTGCAAAGATGAAAAGTCACACAGACTCTTTTGAATTCTTTTTCATTTCCCAGATAAGATTTAGTAAGGTTATAGTGCAAGGCATTGAACTCTACTCTTTAAAATATGTGAATGTGTGTGTGTGTGTATTTGTTTGTTTGTTTGTTTTAATCTTATGTGTATGTGTACCAGAAAGGAACAGAAGAGAGTGTCATATCTCTTGGAATTGGAGTCATGGGTGGTTGTGAGCCTCCGTGTGGGTGCTGGAAATCAAACCTGTGTCTTAAGGGTTTTTTGTTTGTTTGTTTGTTTGTTTTCGAGACAGGGTTTCTCTGCATAGCTTTGGAGCCTGTCCTGGAACTTGCTCTGTAGACCAGGCTGGCCTGGAACTCACAGAGATCTGCCTGCCCCTGCCTCCCAAATGCTGGGATATCTTAAGGGTTCCTAACCTGAGCCATCTTTCCAGCCCTTCAACATATACCTTTAATTATGCACCTGATCATCCCTAAAAAGGAGTGTGTATATAATAATAATCCATTATTATTATATCCAACAAGAGTGGTTATGATGATTCATTTATATGCATTAATAACCAAGAATACAGATTATCTAATAATCTGGTTTTGAGGATTCTTTATTACTAGGTATAGATTGTCTCTGCCTTTGTCTGCTTTGAGCACCTGTAGCTAAATGAATCCAATACATGTAGAGATAGCATTTTCCATATCCAAGGGGAGCTCTAAGCCAAAATGCCATTTTAATAATAAATGTGCTTCCAGCTGTTTTCCTTCTGGGTGAGAGGACAGAATACAGACAAATAATCAATGTGTAATTAGATAAAGATGTAATTTTTTTTCGGGATAAAGTAAAATACGTAGAATTGTTTATTCTCTAATCCAAAATACATGACTAGAAGAGCTGTAATACCAAGAATTTGAATAACTGCTACAAAGCTGATAGAACTTATAAATATATTTCCTTGCTGAAAGAGAAGTTGAGTCAGTGCTGAAGCAAATTGTCTTCTTCCTGATGCCTCATCTCATATAGATGTAGTTTGTGATCTCTTCATCCCATCTTAGGGTTTTCCCGTGTTTATACAGGGTTAGTTTGAGGTCCTTGTTAGTATTCCCCCTTTTTGGTATTTTGAGCTTTTAGCTGCAGATGAAATATATATTGTGATTTGTTCAGTAGAAAAAATTATAGTGTGTCCTCACCCAGCTAGTTGTTGATTATTTAACTTGTAAATTATATCACAACCTTCGTTTGTTTATTTGTTGATTCATTGGCAGACTCACTAAATAGCTCAGGCTGGCCTGGACCTTATAATCCTGCCTGGGCTTCCTGAGTGCTGGGATTATGGTTGTGTGCTACCACACCTGTTATGTTTTTTAATTAATTTATTTATTTGTTTAGTTTCTTCCTTCCTTCCTTCCTTCCTTCCTTCCTTCCTTCCTTCCTTCCTTCCTCCCTCCCTCCCTCCCTCCCTCCCTCCCTCCCTTCCTTCCTTCCTCCCTCTCTCCTTCCTCCCTTGTTTTTAACTTTCTAGCATGTAACATTGCAAACATTTACCACAGCACAGATCACCCTGTTTCAACACTTACTCAAATCTTTGTTACTCCTCTTTCATCTCTCCTGTAACCCCTTCCCGGCATATTGAAACAAACCTAGATATCTCTAAAATACATCTTAGTGTGTAACCTAAGACATAAGAATGCTTTAAAAAACTGAATCACAATTCCACCAACACATATAAAATACATTAATATTAGCATGAAATGTTGTGCTACATTGCATGTGGTAATTTAAATGTTTTTAAATATTTATATAGTCTGTCTAGAGAATTACTGTGAGTATATGTAAAGTAACTGGCAGGAAAACCTTTGAAGTATTTCTTCATGCTTGTCTCCATGCAGAAGAAAGCTGTGGTGATCCGTCATCTGTACACAGAAGATAACATTGACCTTCCTGAACGGACAGTGAGTTCAACAGAAGGGAGTGAAGGGTGTGATGAGTCAGAAGAGATGACTTCTCAAGTCATGCTTCATGAAGAACAGGCCTCTGAAGTCAAGGCTCAGCTGAAAGTAAGGGTCGAGGACCTTTTGGACAGATTTCTCTGGTATCTGTGATTATTTCAGAGTTTGAAAGTTGTAATATTTCTGAACTCTTAAATTATGATATCTATGCTATTACTTAAAAGTCAGTCAATCTTACTAAATGTGCTTCAGTGGATTCCAGTTGTCGGATCTCTTTGGAGTTTTCCCCCTGAGTTAGAAGTAAAGCAAAGAGAAACAAGAGATGGTATGTCCCAGGGAAATTATAATCTAGCAAAAGAGATGTGCCACTTTACACAGTGGGGTTTTCTACCATTGTTTCCTCTGTTGGTAAATAAAAAAGCTTGGCATTTTATTCCCGTTTTCTCTTTAGTCTTTGCTATGTTTTCCCCAAGGGGTATGGTCTCACTACATAGCCTCGGCTGACTTTATGTAGTCCAAGGTGGCTTTGAATTTGCAATAAACCTGCCTAACCTTTTGTGTGGTAGCATTATAGATGTGTGCTACCCACCTGACTCCTTGCTGTCCTGTCATTTCTATTACTCCTCATTGACACAAATACCATTTTGTATATATATAATCTCTACTGTGTCTGCTAAAATGCTCACATCTTGTGATTTTTATACATTTGGATTATAGTTGAATTTATGAAGTTTTATTTGTGGGTCTGCTTTTTTCTATATGACACTCTAGATAGTCAGCACATTGTCATTTGCTTATTTCCTCTTGGATTTGTAGCAGGCGCTGTCGAAAGAAACTAGCTAATGATAGTTGTATTGTACTGCCTGGTCTAAGCATCATACAGGTTACTCCACAGGCAGCTGCTGCGAAGATGACAGCCTCGTGGTAAGGCCCGCTGCTGTCTACGGGGAGCCCTTGTTCCACACTGTGCTCCTTCCTTAGCTATCAAAACAGCACAGGAAATGGGAGCCCCTGACTCCTTTCCAAAGGAGTGCCACTCCTATCACCTGTGACCTTGGTTATCATTTTAGGATCTTTGTGACAACCCTGAGCTCACTGCACTTCACATAGCTCTTGCTGAATGCCAGGACAAGCTTAAGAGGCTGACTTGTGTAGAGAAAAGGCTCCAGTATTTGGAAGCTGCAACAAAAGGGAAGGTGATGGTTGATGAGAAGGCCTGGAATAATCTCCTAAGTCGAGTCACTCTTCTTGAAACAGAGATGCTTTTGTCTAAAAAGGTATTAATTACTATGTAGCGCCGCTTGCCTCAAGTTCAGTAAAATGCTCATCTTAGTGACAGTTGTCTATTCTTTTGGAAACACTACACGTGAAGCTCCTTAGAAACTAGAAAATGTTTGGTTAGAATAAAGTCTGCTTAAGTTAACAAGTTCCTTAAACTTCTTGTGGCTGTTTTTTTCTATCAAATAAGATAATTTGTAAAACCCGAAGGTTGAGCTTTTCTGATTAATAGTATTTCAGATACTTAGAATGAGGTAAGAATTTTTTGAAAAACTTTAAATTATTTTATGTATTTTAGTAGGACAAAGGCTTCTTCACTTTACTGGAAAAGTTGTAGAAGAGTTAAAATTGAAACTTTTTCTTTTTTATGCATTAAGTTCAATCATAAAGTGAATTTTATAGAAACAGTTATTAAATTTTCTGTCTTAGTCACTGTTCTATTTCTGTGAAGAGGCACTAAGACCAAGGCATCTGTTATAAAGGAAAGCATTTAATTGGGGGCTTGCTTACAGTTTCAGAGTCCATTATCATCGCTGCAGGAAACATGGCAGGCACTGGAGCAGTAGCTGAGAGCTACATCCTGATCCACAGGCCTAGAGAGGGGGAGAGAGAGAGACTGGTCCTGACATGGGCTTTGGAAACCTCAGAGCCACCCCCAGTGACATGCTTCCTGCAGCATGGCCACACCTACTTCAACAGGACCATACCTCCTAATCCTTCCCAAATAGTGCTGCTCCTTGGTGACTAAGCATTTCAATACCTGAGTTTATGGGGGCCGTTCTTCAGACCACCACATTTACCACTGCCTTATGTAGTCTGAGAAATCTGTTTTGTTCCTTAGGGTTTCAGTTTCTAGTCTGTCTTTCATTTTTAGAGACTGTGGTTGTAGATTCAAGAAGCTTACTCTCTGCTTCCACACTTAAATGGTTGTTTCTTATGCATAAGAATAATTATATATTATCAGTAAATAAATTTATTAAAACTAAACATGCCCTGTGCTTTGCTTATATTTTATGTTAAGCAGCGTAAAATGAATTACCTATCGTTTTCTTCTATATATTTACCTGTATGTTCCAGAATGAATGCGTAGAGCTTAATGCAGCAAGTGAAGACAATGACTCTGATAGTGTCGTGGATGCTGTGTCCATTGGTAAGCTCTTGAGTTGTATTAGTACATTTTCAGAACAGTAGGTTTTATGGGCATTTGGCCTCTTTAGCATTCTCGTGTGTGTGTGTGTGTGTGTGTGTGTGTGTGTGTGTGTGTGTGTAAGCCAAAGGTCCACATCAGGCTTCTTTCTCAGTCGCTCTCCACATTATTCTTTGAGATAAAGTCTCTCACTGAACGTGGAGCTCACCAGCTTGCCTATTCTTGCTAGCCAGCAAACTCCCAGGATGCACCTGTCTCTAGCACACTATTGGTGGCATTGTAGGTACAAACCACTACATCTGATTTTTTTTTTTTAAACATGGTTCTGGAAATGAAATTTAGTGAGCACTTGACTGGAGCCATGTCCCCATTTTTTATTAAACATTTTTCTTAAAATAAAATAAAATTACAGAGCTCTTAGGACAAAGAAAATAGTGACCCGCAGACTGCCAAGAATTGCTTATAAAACCAGAGTATATATTGTTCAGGACATAGTTTACATTCTTTTGGGGATTTTTCACTCTTTAATCATTCTAGAATAATAAAATACAGTTAAAGAAGAAAAGTGGAACTCTAAAATTTCTAATTGTAAGCCTAAGTAGTAACGTGCTTGTACAGAAATAAGATACATGACAGAAAAAAGTACATTTCTCAGAAATCTATAAAGTGCTTTATCTGAACTGTTTACTGACAGTAATAAAATGAGAATGTTGTAGAATAGGAGTGGCCTTTTCCATGTCAGCCTCCTAGTGATATTTCCCGTGTTACTGAGCATTAGAGATCTCTGGTTTCAACAAAAGCTTTTATTCTTTTGAGTCTTATAACTTAGAAAAAGCAAAGGCCTACATCTTATCTCATATTATGATTAAATTACGTTTCTAAAAAAGAATACTTCTACAATTGACAATTTATCATTAGATTAAATTTCAGTAATATAGATATTTAACATCATTAGATCTTTTCTGCTACTATATACATGTGATTACAAGCATACACCACGAATACGAAATGTATTTTGAAATTTTTATTAGAGAATTTCTAGCATTTGTCTCCATATGTATAAAAAGTATTAAAAACTCATTTTATCTATGCTAATAACCATTTTAGATTAATTTATCTGTAAATAAAATTTTAAATATTTGACTCTACTGTGTAATGGAAAGATATCCTAAAATGTAATTTCTTCACAGATAAAAAATACAGTGTGGGGGCATCAGCCAGAACGTATCGGTCATCTGGCTACAGTACACTGTCACCAGAGTCGACGCCCAGAGCCTCCACTGTTAATTATTGTGGCTTGAAAGATTTTTCAGAGGTAAGAGAAGCTGTCAACTGCTTAATGATTTCTAAGGTAGAGAAGAAACAAGTATCATTTTTAGTGTATGCCATGTAATATATATTATTGGCAAGGACAATGTTAAATGATAAGTTTAATCTCTCCAGGGTTCTTTTTGTTGGCTAGAGTCTCCTTATGCAGGGTTTCAGAGTGTGGTTTATATATTCATGGTCCATCTTTGCGGATTATTTACTTTGAGAAATTGCCTAAATTTGTTGCTTTTTAAATTAAAGGAAACAACACTTCAGAAAATGGAAAGGATGAAAAAAATGTAAGTAACAGAAAGGGGCAACAGAAATCATTTCTCTGTAGGGAATTGTACTGAAGTGTAGTATACGTAGAATGGACATACGTGTTTCAGACCTTGAAAGTCTCAATCAGGTGTGGAATTTCCTTCAAGACTCCAGTGGATAATAATTCTACTTCCAGTTGTGTGTGTATGTGTGTGTGTGTGTGTGTGAGATGAGACACTGTTCTGGTTTCCAGCAAATAGTGTGAAACGTTGTTCACAGAATTAATGATGGGTTACAAAGGGCAGAGATGCTTTGGTTGATAATTAATTCTGATTTCTCTACTTGTGATAATTGATTTACCAAAACATTCTGTGCATGTAGATGGATAGTTGGGAGATGTTTTCAGTATTATGTTAGCCTTGCTTGTGTTTCCAGTGAGCGATTGATGCAGTACCACCAACGATGATGGTCTTACTGGGGACTATGAACGTTAGATGTAGTTTTAGCAAAGAGTGGTTTAAAGGAAATATATGATGGTATTTTAGCAAAGAGTGGTATTTAAAGGAAATGGTATCAGAATAATATACACCTTATTACCTTAAGAAAGTACAAAGCCCTTTGACATTTGAAAAATTCTAAAATAACTTATGCTACAAGAATTGGCTTATTTATGTTTGCTCTCTTCTGTCTATATGTATTAAAGTAGTTCTGCCTAAATAAGAAGACCACTCAGGTCTGTCTGGGGCCAGAAGCATGTGTGCAGCGCTTCCATCCTGAGCCTCACTGTGAGTGTGCACTAGCTGACATGTCGTTTGCTCTGTTTCAGGTTTGAGGAGACTGCAGAGCTTCTGAAATGCTCGAGTCACTAACTGTACAGTTTTTCTGCGTGAGCATCTCTAGGACTTGGCTACTTATAATGCTATATTTAAGAATTCCTTGTACACTTTTAATATACTGTAATATATTATGAAGAATTTGAATTCTATTTGGTGTGTGAGTGTTTTTCATTCCTAAATAAATACTTTTAATATTGTAGGTTGTAATTGTACTGATTTTTCTGTTTCCGTTTTCTTGGTAAAACTTTCAGTTTCAGTATATGCTGTTACAGAGGGAAGTGGTTGCAGCAAGCTCTGTATTTTGGGTGGACATTTACTGCATTGTGCTGAGTAATATGCTTTTGAAAGTATGGGCTGGAGGACCATGGTCTGTAGCCTACTGGAGACATTCCAACGAGGACTTGCATGGGGTACCCAGGAGGCTCTCGTATGGACAGTCTCGCAGTCTGTGCTGGTGAATAAACTGTAATGTAAAGTGAAAATGCTCACTGAGAACTAAACAGATAGCGGCATCTTCTCTATTAACACCGCGATCCTAAGAGCATGGTTCTCTAGTGCGTTCCCTGTAGGAAGTGTGCTGAGGACCTAAGACCGTCAGCACAGACGTAAATGGTGGCCATCCATGTGATATACAGTGAAGGAGGTTTTCATTATCTCATAATGGAAGTTAGCAACTTTTCAGGAGAGAAAAAGTCTTAAAGTTAAATTGAAAGAAAGTTAAAATTGCTCAGAAAGTTACTATGTAAATATCTTTCTAACTTTGTAAGTGAAAATGTAGTGGTAATAATTCTGGGTGATAGTCAAAATCATGGAAAGATGTCTTTTTATTTTATATTTTATGTTAGTGACCTCATTATACTATACAATTTGACTTTACTGTTAAGTAAAATATTAATTTAACTTATAAATAGAAATAATTTCAGGAAGCAGTTTTTAGTATTCTTGTAAATGTTTAGTGTTTTCACTTTAAAACTATAATCTTTTATGTTAGTATATAGAAGTATATAACCTTGAGTTTAGTAGTATTTCAGAAGAATTTCTAGAATTAATGAATCCTGTTAACTTTATTTCTTTCGATTGCAAGTACACTTAGAAAAATCAAGAGAATACAGTTTGTAAATACTGTTATACCCCTATAGAGCACCAGCATGGACTCACAGCACCACTTCCTGGTTGTCACACCACTCTACCTTTGTAAAATTCAATCCTAATTTTTCTTCTTTTTTTTTTTTTTTTTTTTGAGATAGGGTTTCTCTGTGTAACACTGCCTGTTCTGGAACTCACTCTGCAGAACAGACTGGCCTTGAACTCACAGAGATATGCCTGCCTCTGCCTCTTGAATGCTGGGATTAAAGGCATGTGCCACCAAGCCTTTGGGCTATATTTCTAATCTAATTTATGTATATGTATCAAATAACAGGTATTTAAAATTAAAATTTTATATTAGAAACTAGAAATCTAGATTCGTAAATTTTTTTAGGCTTTTTTTTCTAACAACTTTAATAAATATGAACTTACAGTAGTGATATATATTTGTATTTACGAAGAGACTTATTTTGAAAACAACTTCTAGAAAAATAAAGTATGGCTCATTGAAATTATTGAAGATATTGTCAAATTATTCTCATTTAGAAAATGCTTTCTCAGGCTAGAGAGACGGCTCAGAAGTTAAGAGCACCGACTGCTCTTCCAGAGGACCTGGGTTCAATTCCCAGCACCCACATGGCAGCTCACAGCTGTCTGTAATTCCAGTTCCAGGGGATCTGACATTCTCTTACAGACATACATGCAGGCAAAACACTAATGCACATAAATTAAAAAATAAATAAATCATTAGGAAAATGCTTTCTCTCCGGGCATTTGATAGTGGTTTTTAATAGCTAAACATCCCCTTTGGTTACACTGATGATCTTGAGGAAAGATTAGCTTCGTCATGTGCCCTCACCTAACTGATTCTCATAGTCTATCCCTTCAAATTATTGTGTTGCCAGTGAAGGTTTCGGTAGCTTGTTCTGCCCTGTGAGCAGCTGCGCATTTACCCTTAAGCTGAGAAGCCAGGAAACAGCAGTGTATGGGTCAATGTGAGAGTGGGCAGGGATATTGAAAGGAATGTGAAAGGTCAGTACTAGTCGGGGTTGAAGAGTAACCGCGATTACAGAACATTCTAGGCGAAGGCAAGGACTGCTGCCCTGGAGAAGGCAGCTCTCTCCTGGTGTTTTAATGGGAACTTATAACAGGGAATACATTCTGTATAAAACTTAAAGACTCTTTTATGCCGTTCTGTACACAGCTTTCTGTAATTGATCAGCACCTGGGGAGGCATTAAAGACTAAAAGGACGTTGTCAGTTTTACACACGGCAACACTTCTTTTAGCTCAACCAGTACAGCTTTGATTTCTACCTTTTAATAATCCCCGGTCGTCTTTTGTTTTCTCTGAGACTTAATAATATAGACTGAGGACGATGGAGGAGGTAGTATGAAACTTTAAACTGCAAAACTAGAGCTTAATCGTCATGTTACTTGAGCGTTTCTGCTGAAAATTACAGGTTCTCATTAGCAACAAATGGCTAGAAACAGCACAGGGAAACAGCAGCAGCCATGTTGAGAGCATTTGAACTGATTTTTGTAGGGAACATTGGGAAATCTATACTTCTTGTCATGATTTTCAGGAATGCTTGTAGGAATAAGGGCTACACATGTCATTTTTCCTTCCCTAAACCACTAAAGTGAAATTTCTCTTTCCTCTTGTTGGCAGTACTTGGGTTTGAAGCCAGCTCCTCACACATTAGATAAGTGTCTATTGATAAGCTAATATCCCAGTTCTCTTATTTACATTTTGAAATAAGGTCCTGGTAAGAGAGTGAGGCTGGCCTTGAACTTGTGATTCTCCGGCTTTAAGATCCCTAGTAGCTAGGATCGTAGAAGACGACCCCAAAGCTTCACACAACATATGTTTGCTTAGTTATATCTGATGAGATTTCTCAATATGCAGATTTTACTCTGCAACTGTGCAGTACTGATCTGTCTGCTTCAAACTCCCAATTTTATGAGTCTACAAGCATGTGCTACCAAACTCAGCTCAATAATAAAATTAATTTGATTTTGACTTTGAGGATGAAGAGTTATGCAACAAACAACCCAAATGTGTAGCTAGAGTTTTCCTGGTCCTGCCTGGCCCACGGTCAGGACAAATCTCTCTCACCCACCAGTCCTGCAGCCGCTTAGACCCAACCAACTAAACACACAGAGACTTACATTACTTATAAACTGTATGGCCGTGGCAGGCTTCTTGCTAACTGTTCTTTTTCTTAAATTAACCCATTTCTATTAATCTATAATTTGCCACGTGGCTCGTGGCTTACCGGTATCTTAACATCTTCTCATGGCGGTGGCTGGCAGCTCTCTCTGCCTCAGCCTTCCACTTCCCAGAATTCTCCTCTCTGCTTGTCCTGCCTATACTTCCTGCCTGGCTACTGGCCAATCAGTGTTTTATTTATTAACAAATCAGAGCAGCACATTTAACATACAGAACATCCCACAGCACAAATGCACAAACTACTTGAATTTTATGTTATAGAAGAGTACTAAAAAAAGACAGGCTGGAGAGATGGCTCAGTAGTTAAGAATGCTTTCTACTCTTGAAGAGGACTGGGGTTCAATTCCCATCCCCACATGGTTGCTCACAAATGTCCATAACTCCAGTTCCATGAGATCTCACACTTTCTTTTGACTTTCAAGGATACCAGCCAGACATAGATGTGGTACACATACATACATTTGGGGACACACACACACCATAAAAAAAACAGAAAGAAAGAAAAGAAAAGGCAAAGAAGGAAATGTTTCGGAAAGAACCAGTGATGAGAAGGCTAAATATTTTGTAGTCTCAGTAGTTGGGTTCAGTTTGTATGCAGCTGCTGTCCAGCCAACTTACAAAATCATTGGATTGTAGTTCTTTGGTTAATTTAGTGTTGAAACCTGGAGAGACCCTCGGAGGCCCCTGAATTATCCCACTCTTTCTCATAAGCTCCTTACCTCCCAACTCTGAACTCTGAACTCTAGCAGAGTGCTGCTTTCTGCATCCCCAGTCAATGGTTTCTGCTATTACCTTGCTGTCTTTGAAACTTTTTCTCTGCTGTAAATTGAGCCCATGGCCTGACACATATTGAGAGTTCACTGTGCCACTGACTTCCTATCAGTCTGTCGAAGTTTTGAGTTACCACTGCTAGCATATTTATGAAAAAACTGTTTTAAAGTAAACTGGAATAATTATTGAGAGTTATTAAAACTATCGTTTTTAACTACAGTGGAGTCAGTAAAGCTGGTATTTAGTCAGCTCTGCTACCTTCTAGAAATGTCATTCAAAGGTAAGCCCCTCATCCACACATTACTATTATATACATTATTAATTATTTATATGTTATTAATTATATTATAATTAATAATATAATAGTTATATATTAATGAATTCGCAATAAAAGTCCGATTGTTCAAAAGATGCTAGATATAGGCTGTTTCCTCACTTGAATGGTATTGTCCTTTACCCTATGGAAACTTTTTAGTTTCATGAGGGCTCATTGACCAGATTTTGTTCTTAATGTGCATGCTATTGATGTCCTGTGAGGAAATGCCTTTCTTGTGGCTGTAGGTTGAAGCGTATTCCCAACTTTCTCCACGATTACATTCAGGGTATCAGGTCTTGTGCTGAAGTCCTTGAGATATTTGGAGTTAAATTTTGTGCAGGATGACAGATGAGGATCAAGTTTCATTCTTTCCACCTGTAGCTATCTGGGTTGGCTAGCACTATTTGTTGAAGATATTATCTTTTCTTTTTTCAGTGTTTATTTGTTTCTTGCTTCTTTAACAAAATCAAGTGGCAGTAGGAAGGTGGGCTTACATCAGGGTCTTCGATTCTATTCCACTGATCAATAGTCTTTTTGATGCCAGTACATGCTGTTTTGATTATTATAGCTTGAAATTACTATAAGGTATAACTTGAAATTAGGAAGGGTAATGTCTCCAACAGTATGTTTATTACTCAGGGTTATTCTGGCTATCCTTGATCTGTGTTTCCATATGAATGAGATTTCAAAAAAATTTCTGTGAAGAGGCATGTTGAAATTTCTGAAAAAAGTTTTAAGATTTATACATTCCCATTTTATATGTATGAGTGTTTTGCTTGTATGCATATATTATGCACATGCATATGTACATGTGTGCCTGGTGCCTGTGGGGAGCAGAAGAGGGCATTGGATCTCCTAGAAGTGGAGTTGCAGATCACCATGTGGTTGCTTGAGATGGAATTTGGGTCCTCTGCAAGAGCGTCAACTGCCCTTAATTTCTGAGCTATCTCTGGCACTGTGCATTGAAATTTGATGGGGATTGTGGGGAATCTATTAATTGCTTTAGGTAGGATGGTCATCTTCACAATATTTAATCTGACCAGCGTATGAGCATGGGATGTATTTCCACATTCTACTGTCTTCTTCAACTTCTTTCTTCAGTGCCGTGAAGTTTTATTCTAAGTCGTTCACTTCTTTAGTTAGATCTATTCCAAGATACTTTTTAAAGGGCTATTATGAGTGGGATTATTTTCCTGATTTTTTTCTCAATATGATAGCTAGTTTTTATATCAACTTGACACAGGCTAGAGTAATTTTGGGAAAGGAAACTTCAATTGAGAAAATGCTTCCACCAGTTCAGCCTATGGGGAAGTCTATAGTACATTGTCCTAATGAGTGATTCATATGGGAGGGCTTGCACATTTTGGGCAGTGTCACTCCTGGGCTGATAGTCCTATGTGCTATCAGAACACAGGCTGAGGAAGCCAAGGAAGCAAGCCAATAAGAAGGACACCTCCATGGCCTCTGAATAAGTCCCTGCCTCCAGGTCCTGCCTTGAGTTCCTGCCCTGACTTCTCTGGAAGATGGACTACAAGCTGTAAAAAGAAATAACCCTTTTCTTCCCAAAATTGTCTTTGGTCATGGTGTTTTATCACAGCAATGCAAACCCTAACTAAGATACTTGATATGTTTGTAATTGCTATATAGGAAGGCTGCTGATTTTGTATGTTAATTTTGTATCCTACTATCTTTATGAATATTTACCAGGTGTAGGAGTTTTCTGGTGAAGTCTTTGCAGTCTTTTATGTGTAGAATCATACCATCTACAAGTAGGGATACTTGGGCTTCTTGCTCTCTGATTTGTAGCCCATTTATCCTCTCTTATCATATAGCTCTTGCTATAGCCTCAAGCACTATATCGAATAGGAGTGGAGAGAGGACAACCTTGTCCTGCTCATGATAGTAAGGAACCATTTTAAAACAAAATGCAAAAGAAAAATGAATTTGAATTTTAAAAAGCTACTCTAATTCCTGACTCATGATTTCTAGGAGAATTGGTTGTTCACACAGAGGGTGGCCCTGCAAATGTAAGCTGATGGTTATCTAGAGATCATCCCCCAACATCTTGCCTCTGTTCTGTAAGTTTCAAAAAGCTTAGCTTAAACTGGCTTAAATGTGAAAGGAATTATTATTTTTTTTAGCTTATTGAGCAAATGTGCTAGGGAGAAAATAACATGTCAATGTCAAGTATTTCTGTGGGGGACAAAACAATTAAGTTGTGTTCATTTGTGGGTTTCAACCTGAGCAGGTGTGAGTGAGAGTTGGGTATAGGTTGCAGGCCTGTATGGGCAGCCACAATATTAGTGAAGGAGATGTGGCCCTGATGCCATTCTGTCATACTGCTTGACAAGTGTCCACAAAGTCTGAGTGTGTTTACTCAGGGACAGTTGCCTGGACCTGTCTGAAAATGTGTTGTCAAAGTTGGACTTAACAGTTCCCAAACCTAACCCCCGTGTGTTTCAGGTAATTTATATGTGCATATGCACAAAGTACAGCTCCCTCAGGAGCCATGAGTCATTGCTGGCAGTTATGGCCCTGCCTCTGCTTCCAGGGAGCTGTTCAGGCATCCTTAAAAATGACCATGAAAAGAGATGGCTTTTCCACTATAAGAAGCCTTTTCAGCTACAATTGAGAAAAGATCAAACTGCCCGTCATGGTGGATGGCCCAATCATCCTGATCCCTGCTTTCCAAAGTGTCATGTCCACACCTGCCTGCTCTGCCACTCCCACCACTCCTATAAAACACATGGATAAATCATTCCAGTGCTTCATGCCACATGTCTGTAGGAGTCAATGACATAGAGATTGCCTGGCAGCTGGGCACCAAAACACAAAATGACACCGCGAGGAGATATTTGTGAAGTAAGACCTCTGCAGTGGCCTTGTCAGAGGAGGAGGATTAGGTTGAAGTCGCCTTCATCCTCTCCTTCCGCTCCAGAATATTCCCCAGGTTTGCCTTATGAAGGTGGAGGCAGGACCTGCAGTGAGTCACTCGACCTCTTTAGAGTTCTGACTCATAACTGATTCTTAAACCGTGCAGCATAGACAATTGGAAGGTCTTTGATCTTTTAAAAGTTTCAGAAGCCCCCAAAGCTCTGAACGTCCATCCCCAGTGATCCCCACTGATACCTCATTTTATATATGTAAATCTTACTTTCCCCATGAAATTCCAACCACTGAAACACAGTTTGAGAAAACCTTAGGGAATATGTGAGGTAATTATCCAAAGATGAAGACCTTGGAAAATGTAACTCACCAACAAAAGGTAAGCATAATATACAAAGACTGTCTATAAATAGGAAAGTGGAGTTGAGTGGTGCCAAGAGAACTGTGCAGAAAAAGAATGCTGAATGACAATTACGTATGAAAAGGCACTCTGATGAAATGCTCTTTAGATTTATAAATTTCAAAACATCAGACGGTATTGTTAGGGTTATCGCTGATAAAATGCTTACTCTTCTGGCTCGAGTTCAGCCAGTGCAAACTCTCTGCAAACTCTTGCAAAGTCTAGCAAAGATGAAACTAGATATACTGATAACCAACAGTGCCACACTGTGGCTTATCCTGTGAATTCTCCCACTGACCCTTAAAAAATGAAGCGCTATTTATTGTATCCAGGCAACATTACATGAAACTGTCAAAAATACACACTGACTGACGGTTGTGGAGAAATGAGACTGGACAGGTTGACTCTGGCAAGTTCATTTAAGGAGTTTACCCTGTGAGACAAGGAAAGACTTCAAGTCCAGAGATTCGCTGAGTAAGAATTCATCATTTTAGGAGGGAAAAGAGAACAGGACAGAAGCTGAGCATGGCTCCACAGGAGACTTCAGTTAAATAAATTACGGTGCAATGGACACGGTCGTGCACACCTGGAATCACAGCACTCGGAAGGGGATAGAACCACGAGTATGAGGAGTTCAAGAGCATCCTCCACCAAATAGTGAGTTCAAGGCCAGCCTGTGCTTCAGAGACCCTGTCTGAAAACAAGGTGGGGGAGGGGGGGGACAATTGTAGTGGAGATGGGAGTGAGAAGAGAAATCCTAAGGCGCTGCAATCACAGGACTATTGGCTGACTGAATCTGGAAAAGAAGAGAAGGCTTTGGCCATCCTGCCTAAATGACAGTCACCAGCAATGTTGACAATGTCTGGTGGAAAGCCATCTTTGAAGAGACCAGTCTTCTAGTGGGTCTGCCAAGACAAGGCATTGCCAATGTAAAACTCTAGGAAATTTAAATACGTTTATTTGCATAGGCTTGTTTTTATGCGATTGGTAGGAATTTAATACATTTTCATCCTCATTTCTGCATAGGTTAAGTCATAGTTTTCTGGTGGTGTTTCAGAGTTCCCCCAAAGGAATCAAATATAACTATCTTCTTAACACTAGGAGCTATCCATCTGGGGTCTCTCACAGACTCAGCCCCATTTTCTCCCATGTCTAATCTGGGGCTGGTTTTCACATCCAAACATTCCCCCCACACTGTTCATCCAGGCCATGGAACTAAAGATGTAAAATAGATTTTAAAATTTTGGTTGTTTTCTCTGACAAGTGAAGAAGTAAAATTATTATTAATATAGAATAACTTATATAACTGTGATGGGAAAAGTAGAAAATCATTTGTTAACCAGCTCATACCTCCTTTCTTTGGGACATTTTGCTCAGTTTCCTATTGGGCAATGAACTAACTCAGGTATATACTTATTCTCCTTACAGCTCTTTCTTCTTATTCAGTAGTACTGATTGACAGATGAAAAAAATAGCTGTAGGGAAGGAATGTTTGCTGGCCTTCTAGGAGAGAGGGAAGTATTCTTTTTTCCTTTCCATAGCAGTTGCCAGAAGAGACTCTTTCTCTGCACAGTGTAATGTAAGGATGCAAGTCTGGATTTGATAATAATTTGTACCTGAGGGAAAATCTGCCACATGGAAGTAATGATAAAACATGTGTTTGAAGTGCTGGATGAAGCCTGACCAAAGCTAGGCATTACTGTGAACTTTTAAAGTGTGTAACTAAATATACTGCCACTGTTGTGAGGACTGTCAATAGGTGTGATGTACATAGAAAATTCTGTGTGATTTTTTGGAAACATTCAAACACATTTCTCTTTTTCCAATAGTAAGGAAATACTATTGAGTAAGTATGACTTTCTAAACATAATACTTGACACATATAAGAGATATTATACAACTCAAAATAATTGCATTTACATAAAAAGTATCAACTGCTAGTAGGCCATGGAGATTCACACCTGTAATCCCAGTGCACTAGAGGCTAAGATGGGAAGATGTTGACTTAGGGGCTCATATAGGTTATATAATGAAAAACCTACCAAAAAAAGAGAAAGATATCAATTGTTCCTTTCAATTTAATATTTAAGGTCCTGACACTCCTTAACAATATGAATTTAAATAACTTAGTATACAGTTACATAGAAAACTGCCTGGCAATGCATTAGCATTTATATTTAGGAAATACACAGTCGTGGCAATAATAATTTTCCATTTTATTATGATGGTGAATGAGGCTAAATACAGAAAAATCCCAGGTAAGAGTTTGCTCAAGTACAAGAGCATTGCACATGTAACAAGAGTTCCTCCTAAGAATTGCCAGGAGAGTGTTAGTCCCTCTGCTTCTGATGCGGATTTGCAGGTTGTAGGTTGTAAAAGCTGGAGGAGACACATGCTTTTCAACGGGGCTGGCACATCTTCCCAGCAACAATCCTAAGTCTGTTAAAGTGCCTTTGGTGGTTCAGCCATGACATTTGCTTCCAGCGTAATGTCTTCTTCACACTTTATTGATTGTACTTGACTCATGGGAACTGCAAGTGATGTGTTTTTCACAAACCAAAGGAGAAAGTTCAAGAGGCCATCCATGTCTCCTCTGCTCCTTTCTTCTTTAGAAAAAGGATAAAAACTGTTTAGTGAAAAAATGCTAATGGACATATGTCAACCTTTAGGCGACCACCAGTGTCGTTCAAAATAGATGTATGGTAAAAATAGACTTCTGAACTGCCCTGTTAAATTTTCAACATTGAGTCTGGATGAATCACTACATCCTCTACAAATCTGAATATTTTAGATAAGAATACCTCTTACTATACAGGTGGTACATTTTATCTAGAAATGAGCTTGCTAATATTTTGGTGTGTCTATCTGTATTTGTATGGATTGTGTGGTTATTAAAAGTGAAGTTCCATTATAAATGTAATATTATTTTTTGTGCTTGGCATAAAACCATAATCTTAGCCGGGCGGTGGTGGCGCACGCCTTTAATCCCAGCACTCGGGAGGCAGAGGCAGGCGGATCTCTGTGAGTTCGAGGCCAGCCTGGTCTCCCAAGCGAGTTCCAGGAAAGGCGCAAAGCTACACAGAGAAACCCTGTCTCGAAAAACCAAAAAAAAAAAAAACCATAATCTTTCAATTCCTTTCCTTTCGTGTATTTCAAAGGCTTATCAAGTCCATTAATATAAAAATTACTAAAATAAACATTTGGCCAATGAATCTTTGATAATATGTATTTATAGTAAAAATACATATTATCCCAAAACATGCATATACATATATGTTAATATGGGAGATAATTTACATATACATAGAAATACATATTATCACAGTACATATACTCCCTAAACAGTGCCACCAGCTGGGAAACAAGTGTTCACACATGAGCCTATAATGGACATTTTACATTCAGCACCTAATGTTTTCATGTCTCTTTGTGCTCCCTTCCTTTCCACGGGAAGTTATCCGTCTCATCGTGGCCCTTGCTTTGGCTTCTTCTGCGTTCTATTCCCCGTTCATCAGATCTTATGCTTTCCCCTTCTTGTGCTCTGATGTCTTAGTTACTCCAGAATTCTGACTGGAAGACCAACTCCCTCTGGAGCCCCAACTCTCTCAGTGTGCACATGTTAACCTAGGGGGTCTCCTTTCCTGCTACACAGGAAATTTGTGTCTAATTTCCTCCTCCAGAAATGTATTAAAATATCTACTGATAATCCCTTCTCCTATTCTTCTGGTGAGTTTATAGCTTTCACATCTCCTTGAAGAGTCATGGAAAAGATCTTTATTTTTAAATCTTTTAGTTGGTAATTTCGTATGTGAATACTATATTTACATCATTTGTACCCCTCATTCTATGCCCTCCAACTCCTCCTGTGTCCTCCCCGACACCCTTTCAAATTCATGACCGCTTCTGTAATTATTATTGTTATATATATATGTGTGTGTATGTGTGTGTGTGTGTGTGTGTGTGTGTGTGTGTGTTTGCAACTTACTGAGCCCAGTTACTGTTATTCTTCTGTACATGTACCAGCCAACATGCCAATGTGATTAAGAGAGATCTCATAGGTTTTTTTATTTTTTTGTTTTTATTTTTTTTTGAGACGGTTTCTCTGTGTAGCTTTGGAGCCTATCCTGGAACTCGCTCTGTAGACCAGGCTGGCTTTGAACTCACAGAGATCCACCTGGCTCTGCCTCCCAAGTGCTGGGATTAAAGGTTTGCGTCACCACGCCCGGCCTATTTCATAGTTCTTTATTATCATTGTAAGTGATAGTTATGAAGCATGGATAAATATAAGCTTTCTTATTCTAGAGGCTCTACTCCATTAACGTCAATATTTTTATCAACTAAAAATCATACAGTTTGTACAAGATTCCCATAGAAAAGTCCAAATCGAAGTCTAAAGTTCTAAAATAGTCCTTCCCTACCTTCTTCCCTCCAGTTGAGTTCACACTGTTACTGTTGTGAAAACAAACTGCCCAAGGAGGTAGAAATTAAGAACATTTCAATAGTGAAAGAGATGAGCAGGGCAAATATGAATCTTTGTTGGTTTGGTATGCTGAAAGCATAGTGTTCACATAGGCTAGGGCAATACAGAGAATATAAATTAAGTTCTTTGTACTTAAGAGTCCTAAACCTTGGTTGATTATATAGTCTAAGTCGGGCTATGCCAATCCTTTAACTAGAGTAGGAGAGAGTGGCAGTGAAAACAAGGGAAAAATGTAGTGACAGCATTTGCTCATTGTGTGAGCAATGTCTAGGGACATTCTACTAACTGAATCAACTGCAGCTGGTATATTTCCATAGGCTGTATGTAATAGGCCTTGGCTTCTTGTATCTATTGACTCTTCAAAAAGCTAACATTTTTTTCTCTTCATTTTCATAAAATAAAATTTATTTTAATTTTAGTAAAATATTTATAATAAAAAGTATCTTTCTGAGTAGGCGCCACCTCAAAGCTTCACACTTGAACTGGCAAAGGTCTCCATCAAAGCATGTGTTAGTCATGACCACTTACTCTTTTGGTTCATGAGTTTGCTCAGTACATAGGTCTAGAATCAGAGCATGCCTTTGGGTAAAGGGAAAATATCCACAAAGTTGAACATATCTATTAAATCATTACTGAAACAATGTATTTTGTTCCTAGGACTGAACCTGTTACCTTCCTGGAATAATAGTCTAAAATACATGAAGGCCTTCTTGTCTGTTTGTTAATAGAAACTGTGGTTGTTTTAAATAGGTATGGTCCTCATAGACTTATGTGTTTGTATGCTTTGCCCATAGGGAATGACACTATTAGGTGTAGCTGGAAGCTTTCCTGTGTCCAGGCTGGCTGGCGGTTGGGACAAATCTCTCCCACTCAAGTCCCCCAAGTAAACACACAGAAGCTTATATTAATTACTACTGCTCAGCCATTAGCTCAGGCTTATTACTAACTAGCTCTTACATTTAAATTAACCCATAATTCTTATTTATGTTTAGCCACGTGGCTTGTTATCTTTCTCAGTTCTGCCTTGATATCTTGCTTCCTCTGTGTCTGGCTGGTGACTCCTGACTCTGCTCTTCCTCTTCCCAGAATTCTTCAAGTCTGCTTACCCCACCTATACTTCCTGCCTGGCTATTGGCCAATCAGCATTTTATTTATTAACCAATCAGAGCAACACATATTCACAGCATACAGAAAGACATCCCACAGTAATTAGGAGGTGTGGCCTTGTTGGAATGTGTGGCTTGTGTTGGAGGAAGTGTGTCACTGTAGGGGCAGGCTTTGAGGTCTCATATGCTCAAGCTATTCCCAATGTAGCACACAGTCTCTTTCTATTGCCTTCAGATTAAGATGTAGAACTCTCAGCTCCTTCTCCAGCACCATGTCTGCCTGCACACTGCCAAGTCCCTCCATGATGATAACGGACTAAACTTTTGAAACTGTAAGCCAGCTCCAGTTAAATGCTTGCCTTTATAAGAGATCCCATGGTCATGGTGTCTCTTCACAGCAATGGAAACCCTAACTAAGATAGAAACAATCCACCAGGGTGTTGAGCCAACATTTCTTGCACAAGACAGAGCTCTTCTTTAGAATTAACCAAAAATGGAAAACTGACTACACTGGACAGAGGGGACATTCATATTTACAGAACCATTTTAGATAAGAGAACACTTATAGAAGCCAGAAATCACTTTCAGGGAATATTTTCTGAAAAATGTTATAATCTTTTACTCTCTCAGGCATAAAAAGAATTGTTATATTTATTGAGGGTGAGAAACGGTGTGTATGGTTAATTGGAAATTTTAACTTAAAAGGATGAATTGCTCAAACACCATTTTAGATTTTTTTTTTTCATTACTGTATACAGTCTGACTTGTGGTCTGGCAGATGCCCAGGGGTTATTTATCTAGTGTGCATACCTTTCCACAGATGGATTTTCAAATATGATTATAAAGTTCACATGACAGAACTATCCTGGAAATAAATATGTCAGCAAGCTTGGTTTTATTTTATGTATTTATTCTAGATGTAACTTAACTTGCTACAAGCATATACTGCAGTTTATGACATTTGGCCAGAACTGTTCAATACAGACAGCATCATTGGGGATAGTGGAGGTAATTTAAAAACACCTGGGCTTAATATTTATATCTGTGCCTTAAATCCAAAAGCCTTGCTTTTTATAGTCCTTTTGGGGAAAGATGGGAACTACATTAACACTTGTCAAAATAACAGATAACTGCCGTACTAAGACAGACTTGTAAAAATTTTGAAAATTACACAAAAGAAATGAAAAGAACATTAAAAGGGTCAACATCTCATCAGGATTTATAGGTTTAGAAGTATATCTTTTAGAGTTTATTTTTAGAAATATACTTTATATTTTAAAGTTTGGGAACATAAAGCAAAAGTTCACTGGAATCCTTTTTAAATCTTACATGTAAATGAGCGTCACTGTTTTGAGCCAGGTTCTCATGTAGCCCAGGATGGCTTTGAACCGCGCGGCCCCCCCCCCCCCGGGAATGACTTTGAAGTCCACATCCTCCTGCTCCTGCTTCCCAAGTGTTGGGATTACAGGCTTGCACATGCTTTTGCAGTAGTGTGTGGTAGAATATAGCAGAAAGTTCTAGTTAGTGCAGAAACTAACAAAAGCTATAGAAATAAACAACTACTATCTGATTGGAATTAAGGCCTCTCTATGAGATGGAACCCATGCCCAACACTGTCCGGGTGGCCAAGAACCAGAGAATAAATAGGCCATCGACCTAGGGGAAAACCCAAATACTAATGTTCTGTTAAAGGAATGTAGTGATAAAATGACTCCTTACAGCATTCTGCTATACTCATAGATCAGTATCTTACTCAACCAACAACAGAGGACCTTCCTTCTGCAGTAGATGGGAACAAATACAGAGACCCACAACTGGACAATGTATAGAAAGTGAGAGACTTTGGAACACTCAGCCCTAAATGAGATGTCTCCATCGTAACCCTCCCCTCAGAGCTCAGGGAAGAGAATGCAAAAAGATTCTAAGAGCCAATGGGAATAAAAGACAGCAAAGACACCAATATGCGCCTTCTAGACACAACAGGACTGACGCACATATGAATTCACAGACACTGTAAAAGCAAGTACAGAGCCTGCACAGGTCTAAGCCATTTGGGGTCCTGGTTCTGATAGGAAAAGCAGTCACATGCTCCACCCCTAACCCGGAAGTTAGCTCCAATTGATAACTGCTTTCCAAGGAAAAAATCATTTTCTCCAGCAGAGTCTGACTGGATATACAAACCACACTGAAGGGCAGGCCCAGCATTAGATGGCCAACACAAAACAATCTCAGTGGTGCTTTTGGAGGGTTTGTTATTGCTTTCTTTTGCCTCATAGTGCTTTGTCTGGGCATTTGTTTTCCTGACAGAGTTTTCGCTAATGTATTACGGTTTCTAATTTGTTTTTATGAGGTTTTCTATGTGTGCAAATGTGTCTCAGTGTCTGTATGTGTTTATGTGTTCCTTGCTTTGTCTTTGACTGTGTTTTCTGTTCATTTTGTCCTATTCTGGTGTGTTTTTATTTTGTTTTATTATTGTTATTACATTTTAAAATGCTTCTTTATATTTTAATAAGAGAAAGAAAGAAAGGAAGGGTGTGGATTTGTGTGGATAGAGAAGTGGGGAAGAATGGGGAGTAGATGGGGAAGGAAAAATCATAATCAGAATATATTATATGAAAAAAATCTATTTTCAATTAAAAAACTCAAAAAAAATGAAAGACAAAAGAAACTTACCAAAGAGGGTTTTTCACACTTGCTTTATGTGCTCCTCTTGGTGTATCTGTCTTCTTAATGCGTTCATTTACATGATCTCTTCCCTTCCCCTCTTAGAGCTGTTTGATACAAATTGTTGGCATACCGGATAAAATTCTCAATCTGATAGAACACTATAAATTGGTGGTTTTGTAAGGAAGCCATGGACTGCTCCTCTGTCCACTAGCCATCTAATGGCAATCTTCTGGTGGATTGCAGACTGTGAGGTGGGAGGCAGCAGAATAATTACAATACAGACAATTTCTCAGAATGGGAATTTGATAAATCTTCCAAATGCGTCATTGGCCACGTGACATTGCACACTTCTGAAAAGTCCTTGTGTAATATCATTTTTATGCATGGTGATAATAGTCAACACTACCATATGTGGCAATTGCTCTGGCCAGGCTCAATGATACACAGACATTATCTGCTTGTAAATCTCATAATCCTGTCAGTCAGATACTTTTGTTCCCTCATTTCCCTGAGGAGGTATGAGGTAATTGAAAGGTATCAATTATCCTTTCAATTAATGTACTAATTCCAAAATTAGTTGCTTAAAGTATCAATCCATGGGGCTTAGTTGCCTTAGTTCTTGATCTAGCAGGTTTTGGAGAACTTCCTGTATGTATTTGGGATCATCTGGTTATTCAGTGAGGTGACTGGCCTATAAAGACCTCACTCCAGTATTCTTGTCTTCATAGAACTTTTCATTCTTCAGTCTAGCAAGCCAGGTGTGGTGGTTTGAATATGAGTGACCCCCCCAAGGTCATGTACTTGAAAGCTTAGTCATCGGGGAGTAGAACTCTTTGATAGAGCTAGGAGGTGTGGACTTGTACAAGGAAGTGGTTTCTCTCTCTCTCTCTCTCTCTCTCTCTCTCTCTCTCTCTCTCTGCTGTATCCAACTACTTCTTTAGCCCTGGTGCCTACCATGCCCCTACCGTGCCCCCACCGTGCCCCCACCATGCCCCCACCATGCTCCCCACCATGAGGATAATGAACTAAACCCTTGAACAAGCCCCCGACTAAGTGCTTTATTTCGTAAGAGTCACCTTGGTCGTAGTGTCTCTTCACAGGAACAGAATGGTAAATGTTAGTTCTCTCCAGGGCAGCAGCCTGCCTCTGCCGCCAAAGCAGTTAAGTCATCCCCTGTGGCCATGCACACCCCTTAGAAGAGGCCGCCAGCCACAGTTCTGTCTCTGGCCTTTCTTGTCTCTCGTCTTTTGCCACTTTTCTTGCCAGTTCTCCCTCTGTATCTGTCTGTCTGTCTGCTTCTCATGTCCCCCACTCTGAGATGGCTTTTAGCTCATTCACCCTCCCTTTCTCCTTGCCTTTTTTTTTTCTTTTCTTTTTTCTTTTTTTAAAAATCCGTTCAGTAAGTAAATGAGCTACCAGGCTCAACCATGTGGTAGTCTCTGAGTTCCAAATTCTCTGGAATGAAAACTTCAGGACTGTTTGGGGAAATGATTTGAAACTAGCCTAGGTTAGTCTTTAGAGCTTTCTGATGGAAAAACAAGCACAAAGCATTTCAGGTCCAGAGGATAAGGGCATATACTCGGCTTCTTGGGAAGTATTTCACAGTGAATACATTTGCATTGTTCTAAGCCTAAAAGAGATGTCAGGATTTGCTAACTATCACACAATTAAGCAGTAAAGGAATTCCATTTAAGTCTAGACATTCAAAGCCATTACACTGTAAAGTGTACAGTGTGCGTACAGTCTGTACGGCATAGTATTCTCAATGTCAAGGTTAACTCCGAGACTCATACTGCCTTTAAAGCAAAGGGCCCGTAGCAATCTCTAACTATAATTTCTTTTAAAAATGATACAGTAGTTTTCAATGTGCAAACTGGAAGCTGTTAAACAATCCCTGCAAAATTAACTGGATGTGGAAACAGAATGCAGCACTGTGGTGGTATTGTGTTCCCCAAAATATTGTGTACGTTAATAAACTTATCTGGGGTCAGAGAACAGGACAGCCACAATATTAAACATAGAGGTTAGGCAGTGGTAGCACACGCCTTTAATCCTAGCATTCCAGAGGCAGAAATCCATGTGTTCAAGGATACACCCAAGCATGGTGACCCACGCCTTTAATCCCAGAAAGCAAGCCTTTAATCCCAGGGAGGGGTGGTAGAAAGCAGAAAGGTATATAAGGCATGAGGACCAGAAACTAGAGGCATTTGCCCTGGAGAGGCATTTGCCCTGGAGAGGCATTTGCCCTGGAGAGGCATTTGGCCTGGTTAAGCATTCAGGCATCTAGCAGCAGTTCAGCTGAGACCCATTCTGGATGAGGACTCAGAGGCTTCCAGTCTGAGGAAGCAAGACCAGCTGAGGATCCGGCGAGGTGAGATAGCTGTGGCTTATTCTGTCTCTCTGACCTTCCAGTGTTCACCCCAATAACTGGCTCAGGTTTGATTTTAATAAGACTTTTAAGATTCATGCTACACAGCACACACTCCATGAGTCTTACAAGAACCCCAAAGGAAGGGCGTCACATCTGAGGCAGGAGCTCATGGTTCTGTAACTGACAGAAGATTTTTCACCTTTTCGGAAACATCTCTGAGTAGGACACCAAAAGCGTGATGGATGAGAAAAGCTTTGGGTATATGAGACTATACTCCTGGACAACTTACTGTAAATCAAATAAGCAGGACCAGATACAAAATAAAATGTCCTACTTTCGATTCCACATCTACCATTTTGAGCAAGCCTGGGTGTTATGATTCATTATTAATGGGGGTTGGGGGGAGCGAGGGCATCCCACATGCTCAGGGAAACACATCGGCATGCTGGGCTGAAGGGCAACCCACTCCATGCGGGCATGGCGTTGGGGCCATGGGTGGACACTCACAACCCAGAGGCTGCATCCATGTGGAAGTGGTTTATTATAAAGAAGGATAAAGAGAAAGATAGGAAACGACAGAATGGAGAGGGCGAGAGAGGAAAGGAGGGGAGGGGGTCGAGGGGTGCACACCTCATGGGAGTGAAGCAGAAGAGGAGAGAGAGAGAAATGGGCAGAGTTTTTCTTTAAAAGGAGACTTTTGCATCAGGACACAGGGTGGTGCCAAGGGGCAGGATCAAATATTGACACTGGGCCTATTTGATACAAGAGTAGTTTGATTGACTAGTACCTATGGCTCTTCAATCATCAAAAATTCCTTTGTGATCACTGATTTAATTTTGAATTCCAGATGACTGTTTTCCCTGGGTCATTTACCCACAGATTCAGTTCAGGCCTAACTCAAAACTTGACCTTCTCCTTCTCTTTTGATTATAAGTGAAGTCTTTTAATTACTGTCTCTCTTTTTAAAGTTTTACAGCAAATAATACGAGGTTATTCCACAGGTTCCACACTGCCTAAAGATTCCTGGAGCAAACAACTGAGTGTACCGTTCTTAAACTCTGCCGTCAACATTGGCTCAAAGGTTCAAGTCTGCCAAGTACTTTTTCTGTTCACATTATTTAGTTAGTTAGTGAGGTCGGGGTGGGAAAATGCTCACCATGGCACTGAGTGGCAGTGAGAGGACCACCTTCAGGAGTCAGTTCTCAACTTT
This sequence comes from Peromyscus attwateri, assembly GCA_902168425.1. NCBI lineage: Eukaryota > Metazoa > Chordata > Mammalia > Rodentia > Cricetidae > Peromyscus > Peromyscus attwateri. The sequence goes on along the minus strand of CABHPP010137700.1, from coordinate 5,586 downwards.
GAGGTCCAAGGACCGAACTCGGCTGCTCCAGTCCAGCAGGTGTTTTACCTTTACTGAGCCAGCTTGTCTCCACTCTACCAAGTTCTTTGCTGCTTTGTAGTAAGGATGGCTTTCTTTCCTGTTTCCAGTACCTGTTTTGGTTCATTTCTGTAATGGCTCATTACAGTTGCTAAATGTTGGATGCTGGACATAGTGGCTCATACCTGTAATCCTAGCACTTGGGAAGTGGAAGTGAGAGGCGCAAGAGCCTGAGGTCATCTCAGATATGCCGTGAGTTTGACAGCAGCCTGGGCTACATGGGACTTTGTCCCAACTCTGACCAGTTTCATACAAAAATAAAATACTGAAAAGGAATTGTAGCTGAAGTTTTCTCCAGTCCTGCCTGGCCCACGGTCAGGACAAATCTCTCTCACCCGCCAGTCCCACAGCCGCTCAGACCCAACCGAGTAAACACAGAGACTTATATTTCTTACAAACTATATGGCTGTGGCAGGCTTCTTGCTATCTAGTTCTTACATCTTAAATTAACCCATTTCTATAAATCTATACCTTGCCACATGTCTTAGCTTACTGGTATCTTACATGTTGGTACTCATGGCGGCGGCTGGCAGCATCTCTGTGACCCAGCCTTCCTGTTCCCTGAATTCTCTTCTCTGCTTGTCCCACCTATACTTTCTGCCTGGCTACTGGCCAATCAGCATTTTATTTATACAGAGCGATATCCACAGCAAGGAATTGCTTCATTATGACTCAGACCAGTTTCATACAAAAATAAAATACTGAAAAGGAATTGTAGCTGAAGTTTTCTCCAGTCCTGCCTGGCCCACGGTCAGGATTCAGACCCACTTAGACAATCTCCATTTGATCTTAATTGAAGGTCAAGAAACAGTTCCACTAGAAGATATCCAAGAAGATTCAGGACTCTCTTTAGCTCTTTTTTGAGCCCTCACCAGAATCAGCACTGATGCTCTGTTGACATCACTCTAGTTTTTCCAAAACATGTGCCTCCAAACTCAGTCTCTACACATCACCCAATTCTAAAGCCAGGTCCACAGTTAGGGATTTTTTTGCTATCTAATCATCCTTCTTCTGGGTAAAGAATTCTCTTTAGTCTATCTGGGATGCTATCACATGGTAGCATATTAACTAGTCAATAATAGTTCATTTCTTTTAGTTCTAGAGGCTACGAAACCCACGATGGAGCCTCCAGCAGTTTCAGTGTCTAGTCTAGTTTCCCTCTCTGTTTTCGAGACACCCTTCTTGCAGTATTGTCACTTAGCAGAATGGCTAAAGGGATGGGGTTGCTCCCTTCAGCCTCACATACTAATGACGTAATGAGAGGTCATTAATCCCACTCACCTAATCGGTTCCTAAAGGCTCCCCTCTTCGGTGTTATTACATTGGTAATGAAGTGTAAAGTGCCAGCATATGACTATTGGGGAGATGTACTCAATCTATAACATTCACCAACATTTGACATGAGGGATGTCTTTAGTTTTAGCTAATTACTGCTATCACAGTGATATTTCTTGTGATCCTAATTTATATTTCTCTGGTGACTCCTGATTATGAGCACGTTCTCGTCTGCAAATCCATTATCCATTATTATCAGTGTATTTATTTTCCTTTTTGAAGTGTGTGCCAGATCTTTGGCTCATTTTAAAATTGACTTGTTTGGGCTGGCTAAAGAAGCCAGTGGGTAAAGGTGTCTGTTACCAAGCCTGATGACCTGAGTTCAATCCTTGGAATCTGAAGAGTAGAAGGAAGGAACTGACTCCTCAGACCTTTATAGGTACACTGAGGCACAAGCTTGCCTTCCCCCACCCAAACAATAAATAAAAATACAATTTAAAATTGATTTGTCATACTATTTGTGTGTGTGTGCATGCTTACATTTTTGCATATATGTGAGGCCGTGTGTGCACATTAATGTGGATGCCAGAGGTCATTAATGTGGTTTCTCATGTGTTCTTTTTTTTAATTAATTTATTTTTTTGAATTTATTTTATTTTATTTTACAATATAATTCAACTTTACATGTCCTCATGTGTTCTTAAGAGAAATCTATCGTCGGGCATTTTTACTATGAATATTCCTCTGGTTTCTGGTTTCCTTTCTCCCTCCTTCCCTCCTTTCTTTCTTTCTTTCTTTCTTTCTTTCTTTCTTTCTTTCTTTCTTTCTTTCTTTCTTTTCTTTCTTTCTTCCTTCCTTCCTTTCCTTCCTTCATCCCTTTCTTTCTCCCTCCTTCCTCTCTCCCCCCCCCTCTTTTTCTCTCTGTCTCTTTCCTTGAATCAAATTCAACCCTTGCATATGGTAAGTCAAGTATTCTACTATGGAGCTACAGCTCTAGTCCCTTTTCATTATCTTTAATGGCATTAAAAAAAAAAAAAAGATCAAAAGCGTTTCATCTTAATGAAGTTCAATTTCCATTGCTTCCTTTATTGTCTTCTGTCTTTATTGTTGTGCTTTACAATGAACCATTGGACGAAAATGTTTGCGAAAAGTTAAAACATGTCCCCACAAATCTAAAGGTGAAGTCAGAAGTGGACCAAATGCTTTGTTTTAAAATCTCATGTGAATTTTGCATTCTACTTAATACAGTAACATTGCTTGCTTTAAAATAACAATAATGATTTACATATGAGTGAATTTATCTCGTGATCCAGGATAAAGATCATCTTTATTACATAGTCTAGGTCTATACACCTTCAGAACATAAAATCCCTAGGTTGATGATCATAAAAAAAGTGGCTAGTTGCTTCAGAAATCACAGCATTTTTTAGTCAAAACGAGTTCAGTGCAAACAAAAGGGGGAAAGCCACAATTTAAAGAGAAAAGAGGGATTGCTGTAGCAGTTTCATGTATACAAAAATACATGCACATATGTGTACATACAATGGATTCTGTTTATTGCTTTCTGACCATCAAACATAGTGTTAATTGTATGAATATTTACCAATTCAATTGCTTGAATATATGTAGGCTTCCAATAAGCCTCCCTGAATGAAGAACAGCTGAACAATTGAACATAAATGAAAGCAGATGGCCTGAAAGAAGAAGATCCAGGACTGTCATCAACCCTACACAGTCACTACATAATTTCTCTAACAAGCTCATAGGCCCGCAGCACATTGCCAGAATGTATTGACTTCTCCCAAATATTCTCTATGAAGTTATAATTGTGGTCTCACAGGGTCCAAGATAGATGACTGAAAAGCCCTCTTACCTAGGTTGTTCTTCCAAAGAAGTTGGTACCCATAGTAGTGCTGTGGAAATTCCTTCCACAGCACATAGATGCATTCTAGGACATCACTAGCATAAATCTCCCTCCATGACTCCAGCCAGGGAGGAGGTGGGTTAACTGAAAATCTTCACTCCACCCCCTCCAAATCCTCAGTTCCAGAGCAGACTATTGGCTGCTGCCTCTGCTCCCTCCCTGCCCCCATCTCCATTAAATCACAAAGACCTCCCCTCCAACTTTCTATCCCCTAAACTCATAGCTTTATCCCAGCCCACAAATCCCAGCAGGCATTCCCTGGGAATCCACAGGTTACCATGGAAAGGGAAACATGTAGGCTAACTGCAGATCCTCACCTCTCCTTCCTCTCTCTGGACATTATGCAGAAAGTGAGAGACCTTGGAATACTCTGCCCTAAAATGGATGTCTACATCAAATACCTAACCCCAGGGCTGAGGGAACTTCAGTAGAGGAGGTGGAAGAGTTGAAGAGCCAGAAGGGATGGAGGAAGCCCCGAAAACAAGGCCCTCTAAATCAACAGACTGAGACACATATGCAAAGGGCCTGCATGGCTCTGAGCCAGATGAGGTCTAGAGCTGAAAGTTCCGCTCTGTGTTTTTTTTATATCTTCACAGTAACAAGGGTCACTCATTATCTTTATCTTGATTTACAATGATGGACCCAAGAACTTTCTGGCAGCGGTACAGTTAAAATTCCAAGAAGTTTTCCGCCTCCTTTCAGCATAAGAAAACTGCATCAAATGACCTTGGGTACAGCACAAGGTGACATATCATTGCTCTGAAATGTTAAGTCAGCCATGAAGAGACCATGGAGGTGAGCTGTACATGTGAAAATCTTCCCTGTTAAAAGAGGTCCACAGAGTGCACATAAGAGAGATGGCTTTAACTCTGGGTTGATGATCTGCAGAACCCTGCAGTAAAGATCTGAATTAGAATCAAGGAAGCCACATTTTTCTCTGTAGAAATCAGAATCTTAATGGAAATTTCCAGAGCATTGTAGCACACTAGGACAGCTCCACAGAGCAACAAACACTGCCTTCTGTATGTCAGCAGAAGCAGTGTTTTGACAGTTCATGGCATATTTCGCAGGTCTACTGAGACCTCTGGGATTGTATTAAAGGAAGGATTTAGTTTTGTTACTATGGAAACCATGATTACTCTGTAAGCCTGTTAAACAAGACAGTTTATAATACAGTATCTTATTCAAGACAGTCTTTGCAACACATCATTGATAAATTTCTTTATCTTGATTTCAACATCTGTCCCAGAAAAGTCTACATCTGTGCTACTTTGCAGTAAATGGACTAACCAGCCATGGTACAAGCAAGCCCTGTCGCACTGCAGATCCTGTGCTGGAAATCAGAATGGTTTGACCTTAAGGAGACGTGATTCGGCAAGCAAAGAGGACTAACATTCCCTCTTTGAACTGATGGGACACTGCATTTCCTTAACCAGCTTCCAATCCCGTTTCTGTTCATTCATCACTTTGGTCTACTACAAACGGATTAAACCACTTAAAGTTGAATTGGTTTACTACCATAAGAATATAAAAAATATAGGCTGGGTGGTGGTGGCTCACATCTTTAATCCCAGCACTCAGGGGGCAGAGACAGGTGGATCTCTGTGTGTTTGAAGCCAGCCTGGTTCAACAGAGCTAGTTCCAGAACAGGTAGGTTGTTATACAGAGAAACCCTGTCTCCAAAACCAAAATAAATAAATAAAATAAATCCTGATCCGTGGTTGCAAAATCTTCCAAAAGTTTTCTGTTTTTAAATGTGAGAAACTGAAGTCACTTAATGACCCAGAGCTACAGGGCAAGCAGGGTTTGGGACATCCTTGTGTTAAGTATTAAGATTTTGAGACCTGAAATAAGTATTTGTCAGTTTGACCAATTATAATATCACTATTTCTGTATATGTCTGCATACCAACATGATAAATGAATTGCTATAAGAAAAGACAGTACAATTCTTATAAAATGATAGTTCCTCTTGAGGTACTTACATTTAATGCATGAAAAAATTTCTTGAAAGTGTGAACAATATCAGTGTTTGGGAGAGGAGAAGCATGAGGAGGACCAGGAATGAGTTCAAGGCCAGCCTAGGTCAGACAGTGAGACTCTCTTTAAAAAAGGTTAGGTATCAAATAAATACATACAGCAGCTAACAGCAAGATATATTACTGGCCTTTTATCCATGGAGAAATTCTAGAAGGCATAAAAAAATTCCTACATTGTTTCTGTACATATCTGATATTGATTTAATTACTTACAACATCCCCTGAGTTTAAATGTCTGGCCACACACACACACACACACACACACACACAC
>CABHPP010137699.1:0-24441 GCA_902168425.1 Peromyscus attwateri | reverse complement strand
ATAGACCATATGGCACCTCCGTCTGGTGTAAGAAGCTCTACTCTAGGACACGCAGACTCTGCTTGGAAGTTATTTCTAATTGTCTCTTTCCCCCTTGTTGCCTGTTCTTTGCATAGGGGAAGTATTTGAAATTGAGGAGCACATCAGTGAGCGGCAAGCGGAAGTCTTGGCAGAGTTTGAAAGAAGAAAGAGGGCCCGACAAATCAATGTTTCCACAGATGACTCAGAAGTCAAGGCTTGCCTTAGAGCCTTGGGAGAACCTATCACACTTTTTGGAGAGGGCCCTGCTGAACGAAGAGAAAGGTGTCCTTTATAAATAGTTACACTTTTGTTTTAATTACAGGGTTTTATGGACTGTGAAGAAGGTGCCAGCTTTCCTATCAAACCCTTTCCTGCTCTCCTGTGAAGTTGTTTGTTTGAAATGCTGGGGTGGGGGTGGGGGGTTGTCTTGTTTTCTAAGATGTATTTTTAATTATGTAAATCTGTGTGTGGGAATGTGCACATGAGTTCTGGTACCCTGGGAGTCCAGAAGAGGGTGTCATCCCCTAGAGCTAGAGTTACAGGCAGTTGTGAGCTGTATGGGTTCTGAGAACGGACCTTTTTCCTCCTGAAGATCAGGAAGCACTCTGTAACTGCTGAACCATATCCTCTGGCCCTGGTACACAGCATTTCACTTCCTGTGTCTCTCTTACCTTTTAGAGTCATTTTGTTTGTTTGAGCATAAGTGCCACTCACAGAAGCCTTTCTCCTGTGAAGTAAGCCCCCCCCCCGCCCCCATTTCTTGTGAAAGCCCTTTTAAAGGATACTTTCTAAAATCCTATTTGTTTGTGTGTGTCTGTGAAGATGTGGTATGGAGGTCATAGAACAACTTGTGAGAGTTGGTTCCCTCTCACCATGTGTCCCATCTGTCTGTGTCATTGGGTCCCTTAGGTGAATGCCTGACTCCCAACTGCCACTGCCTTAGCTCAGGTCCACCACTGTGGCTTGGGCTTGCTGTGACACTAAAGCCTGGTTTTCTACCTTTATTCTTCCTGTCCCGCCTGTTGCCATATCACTGTCATTGCAGACCCTCCTGTGTATAGCATGAATAGCTCTGGTGACCGGGCCCCCACGTGAATTTCCACAGGCCGTCTATATTCCACATTCCAGCTCTACTGCCCATTTGCAGGTCTAAGCTCAGCCTGTTTACCTGACTGTTGGCCTTTACATTTCCTTATCCACTGCCTCAACTGTCATCTTTCTGTTTGGACTCTGGCCTGAATGAGCACTTGACAACACCTTTTCTGGAAAGCCTTTCCTGGAATCTGCCCCACACTCCTCTCAAGCCTAGATTCCATACTTCTTCCACATTCCCTTCACATGCTGCCCACTGCTGTCTAGTACTGGTGTGATGTACTGTGTTCTGTAGTCCCTTCAGAATTAGTCTTTAGTTTTAGTGGTGGTGGTGTTTTGAGACAGGGTCTCACTATATAGCCTTGGCTGGCCTGGAGCTCACCACCACACCTGTCTTTTAATTTTTATTTTATTGAAACAGGATCTCAGTGTGTGGCCCTGACTGGCCTGAAACTCATTTTGTAGACCAGGCTAGCCTAGAACTCAGGGTTATCTACCTACCTCTACCTCCCAAGTACTGGGGTTAAAAGTGTGTGCCATCAAGCATAGTTCCTTTGGAACTATTCTTCCTTACTCCCACCCTCACCCCCAGACAAGGTTTCTCTGTGTGGCCCTGGCTGTCCTGGGACTCTGTAGACCAGACTGGCCTTGAACTCAGAGATTCACCTGCCTCTGCCTCCCAAGTGCTGGAATTAGAGGCATTCACCACCATGCCCAGCTTGGAACTATTCTTAGTCATTAAATATACTTAGCCCCTGAATCCGTGCCCTCCACATCATGGCATTAAGTGGATTCCAGCCATCCTTAAAGACTAAGTGGCAGCCATGTATAGGCCAGTTGACTAAATGGAAGAGAACAATTGCTGATAGCTGCATTTAGGGAGCCTTCAAATAAAGAAGCAAGAGTGGTGGGGGGGGGGGGGGGTCTGGGGAAGAATAAAGAGTGCACAGCCTTCCCCTTTGCTGTGATCTTGCTTGTTTTCCTGCTTTCTCTCATCCATAGTCATCTGAGGCCAAAAAATCCTGACTGGGAAGATGCCGGAAGTAGACACTTTATAAATTTTGAGTTGCACACCCTTCTGAGTGATGTAGTGCAATGTCACACCATCCAGCTCTGTCAGCTGTGTCCTTGCTGTCTGTGCTGCCTTCCATTAGTGTGCAAGAGAGTAAGATAATTTTGAGAGTGAGAAAGAAAACACCCTGTTTGCGTAATTATAAAAATCTGGGGTTTTGTTACTAACATTTTACCTTGCCTAACTTATGAATTAAACTTTATCATAAGGATATATGAGCTGGGAAACAAACACAGTATGGGTAAGGCTCATTGCTCCCTGGTTGTTGGCATCTGGGGATCTTGACACGTCTCTCTCACAAGTGGTGGTGGGGTCCTGCTGGACCTTATGACAGTCCTATTTCATCCATATTGGTTTCTGACCTTTTTTGTTACAGGTTAAGAAACATCCTCTCAGTGGTTGGAACTGATGCCTTAAAAAAGACTAAAAAAGATGATGAGAAATCTAAGAAGTCAAAAGAAGAGGTAAAATGTAAAGAAATTTGAGGATAGGTCTTTCCAGTGCTGTGCTTCACTAGGATGAGGAGAGGTGTCTACAGGCTCTGCCGTTCGGGAATGGTTGATGACAGGAATTGGTAATTCTTTTACGACTGAATGGTGCTGTAAGTTCTCCATTCAGGAGGGCACCATGGCACTCTTGATGTGACTCAGTAAGAAACCAGAAACTAGTAAGACATCAAAGAAGAAAAGTAGGGGGCTGGAGAGATTGCCCGGCCCTTCAGAGTGTACACTGCTCTACAAGAGTCAGCAGCACAACTGCGAAGCCGTCTGATGTGGTCCTTCTGACCTCCATGGCACCTGCGTTCACATGTATATCCCCCACGTAGACACATAACACATAGTTAAGTCCTTTTAAAGACAACAAAAGGCAATTAATAGAAAGAACATGTGCCTGCTTCTTTCCATTACTGAATCAGTTCACTTTCTTTGTGAGCAGTTACAATTGAGAACAGCTGTGGGGAGAGCCAGTGTGCTTCAGACCTAACATTTCTTCTGTTAATTCCTTTTCAGTATCAGCAAACCTGGTACCATGAAGGGCCAAATAGCCTAAAAGTGGCCAGACTGTGGATTGCTAATTATTCACTCCCCAGGTAAGCAGAGGTCCAGAAGAAAGAAGTCTGTCATTTCAGGGACTGAGGGTGGGCTCTATGATGGTGGCATTTACTGTATGGGATTTAGAAGTAGAGAGTATACAGACCCTTGTTGGTAGCTCCTTTAGTGATGATGTGTATGGGTCACAGGGCAATGAAACGCTTGGAGGAGGCCCGTCTCCATAAGGAGATTCCTGAGACAACCAGAACCTCCCAGATGCAAGAGCTGCACAAGTCTCTCCGGGTAAGATGCTCTTCACTATTGTCCAGTCTCTTCCATTATTAGAGATTCTGTTTTGGCCCCAGCCCCAGGAAGGTAAAGGCACGTGCCACCTGATGGATCGGTGATGTAGGAGACACTGTCAGCTGTGGTGACAAGAACATTCTGTGCTTTGCGCTCACAGGGACCGGTGCTTCTGCTCTTGACTCTCCCTTCTCATAGGTCAAGCTGTGCTTTGCTTTTCTCTGTGATTTTGTTTGTGTTTAACTGACGTAAAAGCTAATGAAGTACCCTGGCAGAGCACTCGGGAGGCAGAGACAAGTGGATCTCTTGAGATTGAGTCCAGCCGGGCTTACAAAGCAAGTTCCAGGACAGCCAGGGCTGCACAGAGAAACCAGGGCAAGGGGGGTAAGGGGGCGGGGGAGCGTTCCAGACGAGCCTTTATGCTGTTCTCTCCGTTCCTTCAACATTAGTGTCGTCGGACAACAGCCAAGTGTGAAAAGTCTTGAGGTGGATTACACCAGGAGGTTGTCACTGCTGCCGCCTCCTCGCTCCCTGCCCCACAACCCCCATTTTTTCCCAGAAGTGGGAAAGCCAAAGAACTCTTAGGTTCGCCTTTGAAATGGTCACCTTTTGTGTTGTTGTTTTTGTTTTCAGTCTTTGAATAATTTCTGCAGTCAGATTGGAGATGACCGGCCAATCTCCTATTGTCACTTCAGCCCCAATTCTAAAATGCTGGCCACAGCTTGTTGGTAAGTTCGTTTTACAGGAACATTTTTCTGAATTGTGCATGGGTTCAGGAAGAAAAATTGCCTTTGTCTCAGATGTCTGTTCCTCTGTCCTCTCCTCTGCTTCTCTGAGGCAGGTGTCACGGCTCTACCTGCTCATATGCACTGGCAGAGCTTCTGTTGGGCAGTTCTTACTACTCGTGAAGGTCCCCAGAGATCATGACATGTAACGTCTCTCATGTTCTTCCACTGGTGTCTTGGAGTAGTTCATACGGGAATTTATAAACCAAGTATATTTTTTCACGCCTTAGTCCAGCTTTGCTTTCTTAGTTCTGTGGTTTCACTGAGGTAGGCTATCCTTGGAAGCCTTGGTGCCTTTATCTGTACCATTGGTACAGTAGCTAATATTTGCCACTCATTTGGTAAGAACTTGGTAAATGTTAATTATTAGTCTTATCTTTGCTTTGTACATATTGCCACATATACAGGAAACTCAGGATATATGATCACTTTGGTTTTGGGGTGCCGGGGTATGTGTATGTGTGGTGTGTATGTGTTCATGTGGACCTCTGCACATGTGCAGTTCAATATGTGTATGCATGTGGAGGCCAGAGGCCAGTGCTGGATGTCTTCTTCCTTCCCAGTTGCTCTCCACATTATTTTGAAACGTCTGTCACTATACCTGGAATTATCACTTCACCTAGGCCGACCAGTCCATGAGCCCCAGGGATTTGCCTGCCCTGTGCGGGGTTACAGACATTACATACTGAACTTTTACATGAGTGCTGGGAACCTGGACTCAGATCCTCATGTTCGCATACAGGCACTTTGTTGAGTATGTGAGCCAATTCCTGGACCCTGTTCGTGGCTGTCTTAGAAAGAGGGAACTTAACATTGACTGCACAGGAATGCTTCAGTGGGCAGAAAGCAAAGCTGTGGTTCAGGAGAAAGCTAAAGGCTAAAGTACTTGGTAGATGGCAAAATCCTGCTCGGATTTCACGTCCTGCCATTCCTGACCCAATTTAATTTTTCTCCCTTCCCTAGTAAGTTGACCTGTACATTAAGAATAGCAGCTTGCCTTCCATGGTCATCTAGAGGAGGCCACTGGTTGCCTAACAGCTGCTGTAGCTCTCTTTTCAACAAGCCTTTGCTTTTCTGTTGGCCCCTGTCAGGTGTATAGGGCAGGACAAAATTGTCCTTCAGTGATGTTATGAAGGTGCCTTTTCCTTCCCAGACCAACCCTGGCTGAGATGCTTTCCTTTGTGTTTGATAGGAGTGGGCTTTGCAAGCTCTGGTCTGTCCCTGACTGCAGCCTCCTTCACACTCTTCGAGGTGAGTGACAGTCTCGGGAGCTCTCGTTCTTGTCTCAACAAATCTGTTGAACAGTAAAACTCCAGTTAACACTCAGATATAGCACACAACATTGCTTCTGCTTGTGTGTGCACGTGTATGTACTCTGTGTACATATGTAAGTGCCGGCAGAGACCAGATGAAGGTGTCTGATTCCCTGGAGCTGGAGTTACAGGCAGTTGTGAGCCACCTGCAAGAGCAGTAGATCCTTTAACTGATGACTATTTTTCCAGCCCATGCATTGTATTTTCATTTGAGTGGATGTGTGTGGTTTTCCCTCCCCACAACCCCAGAATATTAGGACTTCACATGCACGCATCTGTCCTCCTGTCCAGCCACACAGGCTTTTACAGCATCTAAATTAAAAGACACAAAGGTTTTGTGTTTTACTTTTTGATTTGGTTTAGTCTTTTGAGAATGGAGTCTTACTCTGTTTCCCAGGCCTTCTTATCTTCCTGCCTCAGCCTCCCAAGTGCTAGATTTATAGATAAAGTCTACTATGCCATTTTTGACCTTTTTTCTCCCCCTAAATTTTAAAAAAAAAAAAATGCAATTTGAGTATATGTTTAAAACATTTCTTTTGGGGGCTGGAGAGACGGCTCAGCGGCTAAAAACACTCATTGCCTTTACAGAGACCTGAGTTCAGTTCCCAGAACGTACATCAGGTGGCTCGTACCTGCCTGTGATTCTGGCTCCAGTGGACCCTGTGACCGCCATAGGCACCTGCGCTCATGTGCACATACTTACACATATGCATGATTTTAAAATAAATCTTAAAAAACAAAATAAATAAATAGCTGGGCATGGTGGCACACACCTTTAATCTCAGCACTCAGGAGGCAGAGGTAGGTAGATCTTTGTAAATTCAAGGCCAGCCTGGTCTTCATAGCAAGTTCCAGGCAGCCAGGACTGCACAGAGATACCCTGTCTCAAAAATAAATAAATGTTCTTTTTTGAGTAGTCAGCTAGTCACTTTAACATTCCCTAGTTTGTACTTTGTGTTTGTACTTTGTCCATGTTCTTTGTGGTAGTCTCTGTTTGCTCATAGGTTATGAAGAGTAAGAACCCTCTAACTCTGCTCTCCTTTATCTCTTTAGGCCATAACACAAATGTAGGAGCAATTGTATTCCATCCTAAATCCACTGTCTCATTAGACCAAAAGGATGTCAACTTGGCCTCTTGTGCAGCCGATGGTTCTGTGAAGCTTTGGAGTCTGGACAGGTGATTATTACCGTTCTGCAGTCCATAGTGCCATCCCTAAAGCAGATGTGCAGGTGACTAGGCCTTTAGGTTTAAAATGGGACATTTAACCCCAGACATGCTCCAAGAGTCCAGGGAGCTCACTGAAAATAGAGGTTCTGTCTGGCAGTACAGGCCACTGGTGTCATCCTCTGCCTAGGATGCATTTTCCAACTACAGCACAGTTTTCTTTCTTCATGTGGGCATGTGGGTGTTTTTACTAGTCCACTCAAATTTTGGAAGCATGCTGTAATCTGAAATTTGAATGTTCATTTTTCTTTTCTAGAGAAAGCATAGCAAGGTTTTTATTCCAGAATTTTCCAAAGCACTAATTAGCATCTGCAGTCTTTGCTAGATAGGGTCCCAGCTACTAGCATGGCAAGTTTTAATTGGCTTTTGTAATATTTAGCGGTGCTTATCCCCATAGGGCATTGGTTGGGTCTGTGTGTGCTCATTGACAGCACTCCCTTCTAATTGCCCTCTTTAGACTCGTGTTTATTTCCTCTCTCTGGTGTCTCAACCTTTCTGTTGTTGCTAGGTAGCAGAAATTAGTATCCATTCAGAGGACTGAGTCACTCTAGCTTAGGAGTTCTTTTTTTATTTGAGTCTTTGAACAGGCTAACAGATTATCTGGAACCCATTGGACCAAAACTGATTTCAGTTTCCACACCTCTACCAAAGTATATTTTATTTTTTGAATCCATGTACTACTTTGATGCGGTGGAACTATTTTGCTCATCAGTCTGAAGAACTTTTCTCTAATCCTCGATGGGGAATTTTATCAGCACACTGAACTGAGATAGTGATCGCTTTACTCTATGGTCACAGAAATAATCTTCCATCTTTCAGAACCTTAGCAAGTAGCTTAAATTATTGTTATCCCTAAGATTGTAACCCATTGCAGGTGCATTTACAAGTTAGCACAGAGCCTTGTGCAGGGTGCTGTCAGCGCCCTGTGCTGCTCCGTGTGGATACCCGTGTACAAACTACAGCGTGGCTGTGTCTGCACAGAGCAGGTAAACTGAGTGGGCTGTCATGGCTGTAAGGTGTTTAACCCTGTGTGTATCTGGTTCCTTTCAGTGACGAACCAGTGGCAGATATTGAAGGCCATACAGTGCGTGTGGCTCGGGTAATGTGGCATCCGTCAGGGCGTTTCCTGGGCACGACCTGGTAAGCCATCTGTTAGTGTCCAACTTGTACAAGCCTGTTGGTTTTGATAATCCTTTTCAGTTATCTGCCAGGTAAATATATAGAGCAAGGATCTTCACTTAGGACTATCTCAAACTTCAGTAATAGAATCAGAAAGAAAGAGTTCAGAAATAGTCAGAGCAGAGTCTGTTTGCTTTAACTCTCACTGAGTGTGCTGCACACTGTATGGGAATGGCTCCCAGCGGGCTATGATGACACACACCTACAGTCCTAGCACTCAGCAGGCTAAAGCAAGAGGATCACAAGCTCGAGGCCAGCCTGGGCTACATAGCAAGACTTAAAATAATAAAATAAAATAGAGCTGGGTGGTGGTGGCGCATGCCTTATATCCCAGCACTCAGGAGGCAGAGACAGGCAGATCTCTGAGTTCAAAGCCAACCTGATCTACAGATCAAGTTCAGGACAGCCAGGGCTACACAGAAACCCCGTCTTGAAAAAGTAAATAAAATAGAAATGCTAATAAATAAAATTTCTCTGTGTCAACACGTTGACTTCTTTTTCTAGTTCTGTAGTTCTCTAGTTTAGTGAGGCTTAGTTCTACTAAAAATCTTTTTCTTTGAGGTTTAAGTAACATACAATAGAACGGGATTGTTTTATTGTACAAGTCAACCATGACAAATGCATACCTTTTATAACCCACACCCTTACCAATGTAATGTTTCTATCACCCAACAGAGTTCTCTCCCACCCCTTCTTAGCCTCCCCTTCCAAAGCAGCCTCTGACTTGACTTGCTCATTCTGCCAGTTTATACCCATTTGTGCTGTTAAGCTGAGCAGCAGTCTGTTGTGTGTCTGTGTCTGTGCCGGAATGCTCTTGATGGGCACCTGGGCATGGTTCTGGGTTGTGGCTAGTCAGGATAAAGCTACTATAAATACTTTTTTTTTCTTTTAATGTATGTCTGTGTGCCTCGTGTGCCTCATGCCCACAGAGGCCAGAAAGGGGCATGGATCCCCTAGAATTAGAATTACACATGGCTGTGAGCTGTAATGTGGGTGCTGGGAATCAGACTAGGGTCCTCTGGAAGAGCAGCCTGTGCTCTTAACCACTGAGCCGTCCCTCCATCCCTAGCTATAAGTATTCTTATTGAAGCTTTTTGTTTTGTTTCCTTTTGTTTTGTTTTTCCTTTCTCTTGGGTAAATACCTAGGAGTACAATTGCTAGTTCATAGAGTAGATGTATGTTTAGCTTTCTTCAAACATTCAGGCAAACTGGGTTCAGTGCCACAGCTTGGGCCAGCCTGGGCTTCATGGTGGGACCCCAGAGTAAAGACGTCTGACCAGCTGAGTTCTGGCTGCTTTGTCAGTGTTGGCTGTTGTGGGTCTTCCTATCTCACTCATTGCAGCTGGCACTTAGCAAACCTTATGTTATTAGTGTTACTGCCCTCACAGCTCTTGCTGGTGAGTATTTTGCTGTGTGCATGTCTTCTTTGGTGCAGGGTCCAATTGATGTGCCCTTCTTGAGTCGACTCGAGTTTATTTTTTCTTTTTTTCTTCTTTTTTTTTTTGTTTTTTTGTTTGTTTGTTTGTTTGTTTGTTTGTTTAAGACAAAGTTTCTCTGTGTAGCTTTGGAGCCTTTCCTGGAACTCACTCTGTAGCCCAGGCTGGCCTCATAAACTCACAGAGATCTGCCTGCCTCTGTCTCCCAAGTGCTGGGATTAAAGGCATGTGCCACCACCGCCCAGCTGAGTTTATTTTTTCTATATTTGAACCGCCATAGCCTGTGTGCTGCCATCATTGAAGATTTCTATTAAAATTGCTTTAGCACCCTTAGTGAAACCTGATCATATATATCTGGGTCTAGTCTGTATCTGCTCTGTGTGTCCATCTGAATTTTTTTTTTTTTTTAATGCCAACATCCAATGGAGGCTCTAGTGAATACACAGATGCTTGCTTGGTGGATGAAGGAATACAGCAATGGAATGAGGGGAGGGGAAAAACAATAGTCTTCACTCGACTGTTCTTCAAGAATTGTGTTTTTGTTTCTGCTGGTGGCTGAACCCAGGGCCCTGCACATACCAGGCAAGCCCCACCCCCTCCTATTGAGCCCCAACCCCAAACCGGGGAATTCTTTAATAATAGCCACTAAAGGCTGGGCGGTGGTGGCGCACGCCTTTAATCCCAGCACTTGGGAGGCAGAGCCAGGAGGATCTCTGTGAGTTCAAGGACAGCCTGGGCTACCAAGTGAGTTCCAGGAAAGGCGCAAAGCTACACAGGGAAACCCTGTCTCGAAAAACCAAAAAAAAAAAAAAAAAAAATAGCCACTAAAGTAAAGTCTAGAACGTTCTTGATCTCCCAGTTGTCATCTAAGACATAGAGGATTGTCTGGTGAGGCACTGTTTGTGCCAGGAAGGAACATGGTTGAGTGGCTGGTTTCAGGAGCATGAGCTGCGCTGCAGTTATTTATAGTACCTTGTGGATAGTAGACACTGAATCAGTCTGCTGGTTGATTGTTGGTGTCATTTATTGTATTTATTTTTAAGTTATGACCGTTCATGGCGCTTATGGGATTTAGAGGCTCAAGAGGAGATCCTGCATCAGGAAGGCCACAGCATGGGTGTGTATGACATTGCCTTCCATCAAGATGGCTCTTTGGCTGGCACTGGGTAAGATTTCCTCCACCAAGCAAGGGGCGGGCAGGCCGGTAGTCTCACCTCTTAGGCATCCCTGCTTCCCTGTGGGACAGGATTCAGAGTACTCACATATATGTTATTTCTTCAGGGGACTGGATGCATTTGGTCGAGTTTGGGACCTGCGCACAGGACGTTGCATTATGTTCCTAGAAGGCCACCTGAAGGAGATCTATGGGATCAATTTCTCCCCCAATGGGTAAAGCACATTCAGTGAAGGGAGGGTTCTGGTCGATAGATAGTACTCTTTGTTCCTAACTGTGGTATTCTGATACACAGCTACCACATTGCAACAGGCAGTGGTGACAACACCTGCAAGGTGTGGGACCTTCGACAGCGGCGTTGTGTCTACACCATCCCTGCCCATCAGAACTTAGTGACCGGTGTCAAGTTTGAGCGTAAGCTTTGCTCTGGTTTTCAGCCTTGCTTCATGGAGTGCATGCCAGGGTTAGACCTAGACATGGAACCTCTGTTAAAGAAGCAAATGTTAATCTCCTTCCCTCTGCCACACCCATAGACAAGGCTGTGGCAAAGCATGCTTCTTGAGGCAGAATTCTGTGAAGGCTGTTTCAGTATGTCTTCCATGGACGGTCAGGCAGGCACTTGAAGCTTGATGTTACTGAACGGATTGTCCACCAGGGAAAGAGCACACAGCCTTCCTACCATTCCTTGGGTGTCCTCAATCTGCTCGTGACTGTCCCTTATCTTGGAGGCCCCCTAGAAATGTAGACTCTATGTGTTAGGTTTATCTGAATGCAGAAATAACTTTCCTTTCAAACTAATACATTTTGGCAGATCTTTGTGTTGTTAGACTCTTTTTGAATACTTAAATTCTTCCTGCCTGCTTCATTTCTCCTGCAGCTATCCATGGAGACTTCTTGCTCACGGGTGCCTATGATAACACAGCCAAGATCTGGACCCACCCTGGCTGGTCGCCGTTGAAGACTTTGGCTGGACATGAGGGCAAAGTAATGGGCCTAGACATTTCTTCTGATGGGCAACTCATAGCCACTTGCTCATACGACAGGACCTTCAAGCTCTGGATGGCAGAGTAAGCAAGACCATGGAAGGCCTCGGACCTTGTGCTCACCAAGGAGCCATTTTCCTCAGAGGAAAAGAATTGTGTTGTGGTCTATCATGTTTTCTGCCAGATACCACGTGTAGGATTGGATTTTCACGTCGGCCCCACTTCTGAGTAGCCCAGTATCTAGGTGATCGTGGTTAGAGTGCAATCCTCGTCTCAGGTTCTGCCATAAACTGTGTAGACATTGTTTAAACTCATCACTTTTGAATGCCCTCCCACTTTTGTCGGTACTCAGGATTGTGGCTATTCTTTCTTTCTTTCTTTCTTTTTCTTTTTCTTTTTTTTTTTGGTTTTTTTGAGACAGGGTTTCTCTGTGTAGTTTTGGTGCCTGTCTTGGATCTCACTCTGTAGACCCAGCTGGCCTTGAACTCACAGAGATCCACCTGGCTCTGCCTCCCGAGTGCTGGGATTAAAGGCATGAGCCACCACTGCCCAGCTATTCTTTCATTTTTAAGTTTTTTAATTTGGCATTTTGAGACAGGGTCTGTCTATTTAGCCCTGACTGTCCTGGAACTTGGTGTACATGTCAGGAGGCCTCACATTGTAAGTGATCCTCCAGCCTCTGCCTTTCAAGTGATGGCATTCCAGAAGTGTGCTGCTGCCCCTGACAGCTGCATTGTCTCTGTAGCGTGGTGTGTGCTCCTTTCTACACGTGATCCAGCAAGAAGATAGCGGACTGTATTTGAAATCCCCCCGTTAAGAGGGCATGCTGCTGTGCGTTAGTTGAGCAGGGCCTGAGGGCACGCTCCTCTCCTGCTCCTGAGAATGAGATGTCAAGCAGTAGACTGCAACTGCATGATGGTTCCGCAGCAAAGATTTACCCTCTTCCTGTGGAGTTCACAGAGGATGTTAACTACATCACAGAACTCAGAACTGAACACATCTGCCTTGTTGGGGGAAAACCTCTTCCACTTTGCTTTGAAGTTTGGCATTCTTCATGATAAGACAAGGCCACCGTATCCAGATTCAAATGAGTTTTTAGAAAACAAACATGATGTCTGGTACAACCTCCTTCTGTTGATTATTTAAAGGGTGTACTTTCTGTATTAAAGGGTACTTCATTGACAAAGTAAATGGGGGACAAATCCCTAATCTAGTTTGGGCATTCCCAAACATAAGCGTTTTTTCTTATTATACACTTGCTGAAAGTAAAATCCTACCATAAAAACATCTTTCAAAGGATTCTTTTCTAGTTCATTGTTTTATGAGTCTTAACCATTAGTCCAAAGAGGTTCCCTTTTTTAGTTTTGAGATCTAATGTAATTCCAGGCGTGAGTTGTTCAGTTTCTATCACTGTTCACAGATGTTTATAGTGGCTTTTTCAGGTGCAGGGGATAGGTTTTTTTGAGACAGGGTCTTGCTTTGTAGCTCATATTGGCCTCAGACTCTTGATGCTCCTGCCTCTGCATCTCAAGGTCTGTAAATTACAGGTGAGGGGGTGGTATTAACAGCCTTTGTAATAGAGTTGTTGGCCTAGGAGAGCATATTACAGTGAACTGTGTCTGCATTCCATAACTCTTCATCAGTCTTGTGATTATCTCCACATCCCCATTATGGGCAGATATCCTCAACTCCAGAATTGCACAGTAAATCCACGGAAGAGTAATTTCAAAGAAGGTTGTGTATAAAGTAAAATTACCATGGACTTATGGTGGCGTCCCCTCCAGTATTCAAAACTACACTCTACCAGCTTCCCATTCTATTCTGCTCTTCTGCAGATTATGGATATGTGGTATAGAGCAAAACACGTTGTTCTTGGTTTTTTGTTTTGTATTTTAAGATAGGGTCTTACTATGTAGCTCTGGCTGGCCTGGAACTTGATGTATTAGACCAGATTGGCCTCAAATTTAGTAATCCACCTGCATCTGCCTCCCAAGTGTTGGGATTAAAGAGGCTGCCCATCACGCCCAGCTAAATATAAATTTTAATCTGATTCCAGTTACAACTAAACATTTCCTCTATAGCTGTAAGCTGCTCAGGTCTACCCTTCTTTTGGTACTTACTACCCTTAACCTGTTCTGTTCCCATAATAGTGTGCCATGAAAAGTACCTTTTTGTTGACTTTCTTGTAGTGTTTGTAAAATGATGAGACTGGTGTGCTACCCTGCAATCAGGATCTAGCACTCCCAAGTTTCGCTTTCTCTGGTTTAAAATTTACTAGGACTTAACAATTTTTGGTTGTTCCAAGAGAGCATTTCAGTTGGAAATGTTCTATGTAAACCTTTGTAAGAAAATGGTTAGTGGAGCCTGAGTGGCAGAACCACTGTTTATCACCCTGCCTAAGTGGTGCATCAGACACGCCAAGACAGCTCATTCTCTTAAGATTGCTGAGGTGGAGCGGGGTGGAGGTGGCGCACGCCTTTAATCCAGCACTCGAGAGGCAGAGGCAGGCGGATCTCTTGAGTTTTAGGCCAGCCTGGTCTACAGAGTGAGTTCCAGGACAGAGGACAGCCAGTGCTACATAGAGAAACTCTGTCTTGAAAACACCCCCCCCCCCCCCCCCCAAAAAAAGATTACTGAGATGTATTCCCTTTTTATGGGCAAAACAGACTCAAGTGACCTGCTAGATTACCTGGCTTGTAAGTGGTGGAACCATTTGAGACTGTGAAGTGATTTCACAGAGCCTTATGGAGAATGTTGGACACACAACAAGGCCAGCATAGCACATGTGGCCTGGTTGCTAGATAGCATTTTCACCTTTCTTGTAGATGCCATTGACAGATCACTCTGACTTGGTGAAAAAAAATGGAGTTCTTTTCCCACTCCTATCTTGACTTGGAGCCTGTTGCTTTTGCTCAACGGATTTGTATTTCCGGAGAGGTGTTATCCCGTAGACCCAGCACAGCCGCAGGTCTATGTCCCCAACCTTAGCACACCCAAAGAAGATGTTCCCATGTGTTTCTAGATGTGCTGTAAGTGGGTGAGGCTGCTTGTTAGGATTTGGTTCAGAAATGTCCCCAGCACTGTTGTGTGCCACTAAACCCTCAGGACAGGACCTGGCTGGTGCAGATAGGTCACCAGCGAGGGGTCATTGAAAGTTATTAGCCCAGCTTCTGTTCCCAGCTGCTCTCTGCCTCCTGGTATGCTGTGATGTAGCAAGCATCTGCAGCAAGCTGCCTCCACACCCTCTGACACCGAGTCGGAGTCCAGCTCCCCTCAGGTGTTTCCTGTCAGGTATTGTCACAGTGACATGAAAGTGACACTGCCCCGGGGTTAGAACTAACATGTGAAGTAGAAGCCAGCATCCTAGACAGACTTCTGTCCAGTGTAACAAACTTACTAACTAGTTTTGCTATAGCCACCATCCTAAGAATCTAAGCTGTATTCTTACAGAAAGGACTCCCACACTTGGTAGCTGGGTAGCCCTGGCCTGAGCCTCAGTTCCAGCACGAAGCTTCCTTGGTCCAGGGGCTCTGGAGGAGGGAAGATGCTCCTTCTTGGGTTCTTATCAGCTCCTCTCTGCCCGTCCCGGTTAGCTCAGAATACGGTGAGGTAGCTGCCTAACTTAGTTGCCACCAAGTTAAGCAAAAGTGTAGCGAAACGAAGTCAGTGGGGACAGAGTTGGCGTCGGCGCAGTTACCTGGTGCCGTCAATGGAGACCGAGGCGCTGGTCTCAGGAGGAATGTCTAGGGACCTTTCCAGTTTCGTAATGGAGAATTTTCCTCCACGTCAGCACTTAAAACTGTCTGGATTACTAACCCAAATAGAGTTTATATCTTGACTATTTTATAGTATCTTTGACCCCTAAGGAATTTATAAATAAATGATACTTCTGTGAAAATGCTATTTAGAGCAAATAAAACTGACTCAAGTTCTGACCTCTGACAGCTTATTCTATAAACCAAAAAGGGGAAAAAAAAGGAAAATGTCTTTTCTTGATTGTGTGTTAGACACTTTGGGATTGCTTCAAAGTCTGGCGCCAGAAGGACATGTTCAAACCAGAGAAGCAGAACTTACACGTGGCACAGTGGCAGTCTGTCTGTCCCGTGGCAACTGGCCTGACTCTTTTAGATACTTGATTCTGGGTTCTGTCATATGAAGAGAAAACCTGGGTCACCCCTGTGCCCTGGGCCACTCAAGCCTGAGATGGGGCTGGAGCATTACCTCTGCCCAGGGGTCCTCCAGCCAGAGTTAGGGTGCTGGCTTCAGCTCCGTCTGCCCTGCAGTTACTGACCAGGGGAGCAGACCTTTGCCCCACAGCTTCCTTCACCTTTAGATTGATTTCTTCACACTGCGTGCTGAAGACATCATCCTGCACACCCTCCCTTCCACTGAGGGCCACCCCCCCCACCCCCGTCATTCTCTCTCTTCTTCCCTCTCAGTCTCTGCCCAGTAAATGGTTATGGAAGGAAGAAACCAATGGAGTAAAGAATGCAGACTGATTTTACTGGGAATGGTGGCGAGAATCAGAAAGGCTGAAAGGGGAGACAAGCACATTGGCCCACAAACCAAAACACTGTCAGCAACACATGAACAGCTCAACACGGCTCGGGGTAGGAGCTGCAAGCTGTCTCAGCTAGTCAGTCTGGACAGTGCTGCCCAGCCCTTTGGCACAGCTTGCTGTGTGACCACGGAGCCACAGAACTGCTTCTCTACACTCCATGACCCCACAGTTCACTTCCAGGTCTCTGTCCTCCAAAGCAGATGCATGACCTAACCAATCCCTGGGCTGTCAAATGAGCAATACCACATCAAAGGCGGCTCGGTAGTCCCCATTGCAGCCACCACAGAGAAAGGCTCGTTCCTTGTGCTGGCACAGAGAGTGCTCACCCCATGCCCCCAAAGAACTGCTTAGTCCAAAAGATGGAGAAGATGAGCAGCAGGGTAACACTGAGGATGACGGCCATCAGGTAGGCAAAGATCCGGAAGTGAGGGTTGCGGGTACACTCTCTGAGAGAGTAGTGGCTGGGGATGGGCACAGGCCTGGCGTCGGGGACTGTGTTCTGAGGGGGTCCCGTCTGGCTCCCAGGCTCCGGGCCAAGGTCCAGGGTGTAGACCCGAGGCTGACGCAGTAAGTAACGGCTCTTGGGTTGGTCCTTGAGACAGAGCTGGTGACCCTCGAGGATGACGTGGTGGGGTTCGAGGCGGAGCAGGGTCAACATGGCGGTGTCTGTGGGCAAGTCAGTGACCGGCTGCCCTGAAGCCAGTACGGTGGGCTGGCGGCAGAGCGGGCAGAGCAGGCGGCGCCTGGCTGGGGCTACCAGGCTGAGGTGGGCCAGGCATTCCACGCAGAAGGAGTGACAGCAGTCTAGCACTTTGGGGGTGTGGAACGTGTTGTTGAAGGGGTTCCAGCAGACGGGACACTCAGCCGTGAGTTCCTGGCCCTGTGGCTCGGCCATCCTCCGACCGCATGCAGGGAACTCCACAGGGGACGTCCTGGTAGAGAGAGAGATAAAGCACACCCATGGGGCTCTGTCCCTGGGCTTGGTCTGCAGCCCTCAGCTCTGAGAGGCTAAAAGCTGTCTACCCACATTTCACAGGTGGAAGAATGCATGTCTAAAAGTATATTGTCCACGAACACCCCGTCCTGATCACTGACCTAAGTCTGAAGCTGTCCATCACCGAGGGTGAAGGCCTGAGCCACCCTATGAGTCACCCTACCCGTAGCACCCGTAGAATGAGCTGGTAGTGGAGGGGACCACACTGGGGCTTTGGAGATGGCCAAAAAGTCAGCCTTCACTCCCTGCATTTACTCTAGGCTGCCTTGGCTCTATGCAGCAAGAGAGCATTACACATTCGGTGAGTTTCCGTCCCTGCAACCTCAAATCCCTAACTAGAGCAGAGATGGGCTCTGTGAATTCCCTGGTCTGTCCCTCCGCTGGGGACAAATACCAGCCCCCTTTCTGCTCCTTCCTTTGGGCCAGAGGGCAGCTCTTCACAGCTGACTGACTGGTCCTGGTCCTGGTGAACAACTCTTGAGAAGACTCCCTTACTCAGGCCACTAGATCAGCTTTGTGTTTCTTCCCAGTTCTCACCTCCCATGGCTCCTCCTTCCCGCTTTCTCCCAGCACCCACCTGGGCTTCTGTGGACTGTAGAGGGCGATCAGAGAGACCACTCTGAAGGGTCTGAGTTTCCCGTCTTTCCCTCTCCTGAATCCTCCTAGCTTTGGGAAACTGCCGCCTTGCCACCAACCCCAGGGCCGTTTCCATGACAGCATGCTCACAGCACCTGGAGCTGCCAGGTGGCCCTGGCTGCAGCCTTGGCACACCTGCCTGGAGTCAAGGCCAGAGACCTGCCAGGGTGGTGCCTGGGAGACCCAGATGAGACAGACACACACAGAGGGCGTGGCAACCAAGTGAATCTAGAGCAGATACAGGTCGGAGGGTGGCTCTTTTCATACCTGAAATCCCTGGACTGGAAAGGTAAGGGTGACAGTTTCCTCTTTCAGGATCACCATGAGGGCAAGTCTTCTGGGTTTCCTCTCTCTTGGGCCCTCATTTCTTTTCTAAAATGCTGGAACCTCCTCCTTGCACAAAGGAGTTGCCTGCCCTGCGCTCCGCTTGCTACACAAACCTCTAAGATCTATCAAATCCCCAAAGCCTGTTCCTCTCCTTCTTTTCACCACTCATCTTGGTAGCTACAACCAAGGCAGGCAAGCCTTCAGGACAGGGACAGTTCCAACCCCAGAGCTGGCCGTTCTGCCCACCTTGGAGAGGAGCATTTGAGCCCTGCTTCCCCATTTCAAGTGGAAACATTTGGCTTTTATCTCTTGCTTATATTGGCCATTTGAATGATTTGAAGAGTTGAGTTGCTGTGGGGGAGGTATTTAAGGAAACTACTCCGTTGAAACCATTCACTTTACACATGGAAACAGGAAGTGATTCTGGTTAGTTGCTATGACACTGGGACACATGTCTGGATTCCCAGTCCATGTGCTGCAGTCACAAAGACAGATGCTGCATCCATTTCGTCCACCTGTGGGATGTGTGGAAAGAGCTACATAGGAAGGACTCCTGTTTCCTCTGAGATTCCTTGTGTCAGTTAAGATTCTCTGGGTAGGAACCCAGGAAGACTTCGGGGCAGTGTGACTTCCTTGGAGATTTGATAAAATGTTCTATATCCTGAGCAATTTGATACCTGAAGCAAACCCTGTGTCCACTTTTACTTTCTGCTTTTGTCTGGACCTCAGTCACAGCTCGAACATGGACTAAGGAGATGAAGACATTCCGGGAGGGATGGATGGCACAGCCATAACCAAAGCTGGCAGAGCCACTAGGATGTGTGCTGATGCCAAGCAGTGAGCCATCCATTCCTTCCCAATCACAGAATGCCTACCACATGCCAGGTGTACTAGGTACTGACAGATAAAAGTGAACACAATCGGCCTCAGCTTTGATCTCATGACGTTCATAGGCTGTGGAGGCAAAACTGATGTCTCATGAGTAACAAATTACATTTTATATATGCAGCCCTGGATGTCCTAGAACTCATTATTTAGATCAGTCTGGCCTCAGACTCACAGAGATCTACATGCCTCTACTTCCTGAATGCTGGGATTCAAGGCATGTGCTACCACACCTAGTGAAATACATGATTTTAACAAATGCTACAAAGAACAAAAAAGAAAACGGGCTTGGAATAGAAGCTTTCTCCAAAGAGGTGATGTGACTGCTAAGTCAAGGTTGAAAACAATCCAGCCAGGCAGAGTAGAGGAAGAGCGGTCTAGGCCCAGGAAACAGCACATCTCAAAACCCAGAGGTGAATTCTGCCAATGTGAGGAAGTAGAAGGCCAAGATGGCTGAGAGGCTGGGTAAGTGAGAGTTCAAAGTGCTCAGAGTAAAGACGGGAAACAGGATCTGTAAGTTCCAAACCTCATTTGAGTTTCGTTGATGGGGTATGCCTAATCCTTGACTTGTTTTCATTTTTTATTTGTTTGGAGGTTTTTGTTTGTTTGAGATAGGGTCTTATGCTAGAGCTGAGACTGCCTTGAACTTGCTATTTGTCCAGACTGGCCTTGAACTCACGGTTCTCTTGCCTCCTGAGTCCCAAGTGCTGAGATTACAGATGTGAGCCACCATGGGATTCCTAAATCCATTTTATTTTTAATATAAAATGTTTTGGTGTTGAGTGTATATCTGTACACCAAGTGTATGCCTGGTGCCCATGGAGGCCAGCAGAGGGTGTCGGATTCCCCAGGGACTGGAGTTACAAACATTTATGAACTATCATGTGGGTGCTGGGAATTGAATCTGGATCCTCTGGAAAAGCAGCAAGTGCTCCTAACTGCTGAGCCATTTCCATTTTAAAAACGGCATTCCAGCTGTAGTACAGAGAAGAGACTGGAAGGGCCAAGAGTGGAGATGAAAGATCAGTTATGGCTACAGCGGTTAGTTCAAGTGTGTGATGGTGATGTCTGCTGTAGGTCCGGTGAGGGTACAGCTGGAAGAATACAGCACACAATAACTATCTGAAAACTGTTCAGCATCCTTAGCCATCAGAAAGTGTAAACTAGCATTGAGATTGCACCTCACCTGGTCTGAACGGCTATCGAGAAAACAAAGAACAAGAAGTGGAGGCCAGGTCTCCATCTAGGTGCTCAGTGGGGAACTTGCCGCCAAGGCCCATGACCTGAGTTCTAGCCCCTGGACCACATAGTAGAAGGGAAGAACCAACTTCCGTAAGCTGTCCTCCGACCTCCACACGTGCACATGCTCCTCCAAAAGAAGTGAATGTAAAAAGAGAAATAAAAAGGGAAATAAGTATCAATAAGGACTTGGAGGAGGAGGAAACTTTGTACACTGCTGGTGGGAGTGCAAACTGGGGAAGCACTATGAAAATTGGTATGGGGCTCCTCGAACAACTGGAACTACTCTGCGACCCAGCCATGTTCCTCCTGTGTGTAAACCTGGGGGAGTCTAGGTCAGCAGAACAGATACATATCCACAGAGACATCTGTTCGTTGCTGCACTATGAACAATAACCAAGACATGGAACCAGCCTAGATGCCCATCAGTAGATAGTGGATTTTTAGAATAAGTGTTAGGAATACACAATGGAGTTTTATTCAGCCATAAAGGATGAAATTACACCATTAGCAGGAAAGTGGATGGAACTGGAGGTTACCATGTTAAGCAAAATAAGCCAGAATCAGAATGAAAAATGTATATTTTCTCTCATATGCAGAATCTATATTTAAATGTATCTATTCATATATATATATGGATGGATGGAGGATATAGGGGTAACTAGAGAGGGTAACTGGAGGGGAAGAAGGAAATATCACATGCTTCTTCTCAATTGTGGAATGGAGATACATATACATATGTGGGTGTATATATGGGACATAAAAACAAAGGAATACTCTTTGAGGAGGAGAAGGGGACCAGCGAGAGAGATGAGGAGGAGTAGAGAGGACAGTGAGGTGATGGATCTCAGCAAGGTACAATGATGTACATGTATGAACATGACATTATGAAGCCTATTGTTTTGTATACTAACTGTAAACTTTTAATTAAATAAGAAATAAGGAAATGGTGGGAGTTGCATGAAAGATACCTTCAGAGACAGAATCAAAATCATTTCCAGGAAGCCAGGAGGCATCTTGGGAGCAAGGTTATAGATTCTGGAACCAAGTTATTGGGGCTCATGACCACCACTTGTTAGGACTATAATTCCAAGTGAGTTGCTTGACTTCTCTTGACACAGTTTCCCTTTGTGAAAAAGAAAGCTAAAAGTCATGAAGCATTTAGTTTGTTTTCTTAAAGTACTGAGGATTGAACCCAGGGCACTGCTCATGCTAGGCAAGCATCACAAACTGTATCCCATTTGTAAATGAAGCTTTTAGATAGGGCCCAGGTAAAGAGGATGGACACAGACTGCAGAGACAACTGAGTCTTAAGAGTCCATACTGCTCTTGTAGAGGACTAAATTCAGTTCCCAGAACCCACATGGAGTGGCTCACAACTGCCTGTAACTCCAGCTCCAGAGGATCCAGTGTCACTGGCCTCCTCTGCTCTACATACACGTGCAAGTAGCCAGTTCTGTTTGAAAGGTGATTTGCATTATTACTGAAGATGGATTTAAGAGGGAGACATTCTGCAGCCTTTAAAATGATGTGATAAAACAATTCTTTTTTTTATTTCATTGTTGCTGCCTTTTGTTTTGTTTTGTTTTTTTGTTTTTTGTTTTTCGAGACAGGGTTTCTCTGTGTAGCTTTGCGCCTTTCCTGGAACTCACTTGGTAGTCCAGGTTGGCCTCGAACTCACAGAGATCCGCCTGGCTCTGCCTCCCGAGTGCTGGGATTAAAGGCGTGCACCACCAACGCCCGTAAAACAATTCTTATTATGGAGTTTGTCTATGATATAACATTATGAAGTATTAAAGAATAAGTGATAAGACAATTACAACAGAATCTACTTTGAAAAACATGTGCACTATGGAAAAATATCTACCGAAAGATAACTACCAAGTATTTTTTTGTTGTTTGTTTTTTTGTTTATGGCAGGGTCTCACTTTGTAGCTCTGGCTAGTCTGGAACTCTAGTGTAGACCAGGCTGGCCTCAAACTCACAGTGCTCCTCTAGTGTCTGCTTCCCAAGTTCTAGGCTTAATGGTGTGCACCACCACTCCTAGAAATAACTCAATATCAACAGTGGTTATCAATGTGGGCAAAACCATCCATCTGGCCTATTGCTAGAGCTTTTGTTTTTAATTCTATTACTTGAAAATGTTAACTTTGGGGCTGGAGAGATGGCTCAGCAGTTAAGAGCACTGGTTACTCTTCCAGAAGATCTAGGTTCAGTCCCCGGCACCCACAGGGCAGCTCACATCTGTCTGTAACTCCAGCTCCAGAGGATTCAACACCCTCACACAGACATACACGCAGGCAAAACACCAATGCACATAAAATAAAAATAAATAAATCATTTAAAAAAAAAGAAAGAAAGAAAACATTAACTTTATTCTGGTAAGCTTGTCTTCCTATCCCTGAAGATCTCCCGTGTCAGCCTAGATCAGATGACCTACATTCTCTGAAGTCCCATGGCCACAGCTCTAAATGCATGATCAGTAAAGAGATGCAACTGTTGCTTGAGTCCTCATCAGAGGTGCTTCTCTCAGACACCCACTGTACAGAGTTCAGTGTCTCTAGGAGACACTCAGTGACTTACGGGACTCCAGCTTCCCACCTGGACAGGTCAGCAACGGTAAATTCTACACAGCACCCGGCGACAGTCATTATTAACAGTAACTTGTTTGTAGCATCTGCTCCGTGTTGTCACCATCCTGAGAGCAGGCATAGAAAACGGGCATTCTGGTGGCACTTGCTGCTTTCCAAGGGGGCTGGTCCTTACTAGGAGCTGAGTGTGGCAACGCTAGATAATGTAATTGCCTTTTACAACTGTTTCTGTTTTTATGAGGTCCTTTGATTCTCTAAACCCAGCCTAGAAACAAGACAGACTGGGGAGTAAAAAAGTCTTCAGATGTGAAACAAGATTCTTGCTGAACTCAATGAGCGGTGACTCCACTTCTCTGAACTCCACTTTCCTGCCTTGAAGAAGCTTATGACCCCTCCTCGCAGGCTGCTGTGAGGACGGGATCTACCTCAGCATGCCACAGTGGGTGGTCAGCACAGAAGCTAGCATGATTTTCTTAATGCCTGTCTGATAGATGGGAAAACAGGGGCTCGGGATGTAAAATGACTTGGCCAGGGTTGCAGAGCTTGAAAACTGACCCGGGAGCCTGCCTTCCAGGTCTGAGTTCACACTAAGTAACACCACCTGCACTACCCCCTCCCACCCCTTACCTGGGAGACCCCCTCCCACCCCTTACCTGGGAGACCCCCTCCCATCCCTTACCTGGGAGACCCTCTCCTAGTCCTCACCAGCTTCAGCCAGCCTCCTCCTCCTCTCTCAGCACAGTCTCCAGGCGGGTGCTTTGGTTTCTCACTTCTGCCCTGGCTTCCAGTCGCTGGGGGCCAGCCTCATGTGCATGGGTCTCCCAGCTCTTGATCTGCTCTGGCTGGTTCTCTCGTCGGGTGACTTTGGACCTCTGCACATACAAGAGACCTGGACGTTTACGTCTGTGAGTCACCCTGGCTTTCTCAGAGCTGGTAGGAGGAAGTCCACTCATCCTTGCACGTTGCTGGAACGGGAGGGGCTCTAGCCTGCCTCTGACTCTGGGCTGACCTTTCTTGACTCGCACTCAGCCTGGCTTCAGGGAAGCCAGGGGATCCCTAAAGCCAGATACATGGCTTCTCTGGGGCCCTGCAATGAAGGCACACCGAGAGCTCTTTCAAAATACAGATAACCCAGCAGGAAAACAAAACAAACAAACAAAAAACAGTTAAATGACATTTCAGTAAGCATGAGCAGGAAGTGCCTGAATTAATTCTTCAACAAGCCAGACATCAGACCCAGTAGGAATCCAGAATCAGTGGCTTCTGAATGCCGACTAGCAATGAAGACAGGACTTCACTTCTCCTAGCCTTGGGTTTGCTCATCTGAAACTGGAGGGGGAAAAAAATCCACCTACTGGGGGTGGGCTAAGAGGACATGCTTTGCTAGTGCAAGAACCTGAGTTCAAATCCCAAACACTTGTGTAAAAACCTGGGCATGCCTGTAACCCCAGCATTGGAAAGGGCGAAAGGTGGAGACTGGCAGGTCCTGGGAGCCTGCTGGCCAGCTGACCCAAACAGCAAGCTTCCAGTTTGACGAAACTCTGCCTCAAAGGAATAAAGCAGAAACATCTGACATCCTCCTCTGGCTGCTCGC